>QOCX01000506.1:111454-140898 GCA_005959815.1 Sarcophaga bullata
AAAATATTGGCATGTCGTTGTATAATCGGAAAATTAAAATTTATTTTATCATTATGACTGAACTTCATTAATATTTAAACAAATAACATTAAATTTTCTTGTTGTTGCCCAGTGGGAAATACGTTTGTTCTTGATCTAAATCGGTGTACTATATAATATGCCAAACAGACCACAATGATTTTAAAAAATGCTTGCTAAACAATATTTAGACTGTATTAATAAGATTAAATTAGATAAAATAATCAGAAATATTTTAAAATATATGTGAGAGTAATAAAATAAGGCTGTAATCGGTGGGTATTTAAACGAGGGGTTGATACAGTCACACCTAATATCTACTGATTGAGATTTTCTTATCAGAACTATGGATTGCTGTTACTCCTGCATTCATTAGGATTACTCCTGCATTCAAATACATACCGATTCCTTACATACATATACCGTTCAGCGAAGGATCTCAAATCGAAGGCCGTAGACAGCTGACAGAAAAATGCACCAACCAAACTAATGGATGGCTACCTTCATTTACATTGTAATAAAAATAACAAATAAAATTAAAAGTGATTTGTAAGTAAATCCTGCAGTATACGCAATTAGTAACACTTATTTTTGTGTGAATCGCCTGTGTGGAGAGCTTGTTTATTTTCCCTTTTACAATATTGTATTGGGTATACATATGTACATTCCAGATAGAAAATAGTCTATTTGAGCCATGCGTTTTAGTTTTATATGAAAAATGTTGTATTATTTAAAATACTTTAATATAATTGAGAAATATGTATCATAAAGGGATAATCTACCTGAATCGGGTTTGTGATAATCTACCTGAATCGGGTTTGTGTTTGCATGAAGAACACGCCCTTGGACCTTATGTTAATTAGTATTGTTATGCTAAATGTGTTATTTTCGCGTACTGTCTGAAAAGGCGTCTCTCATCTACTCCTCTCTCTGTATTTCTCGACAATGGCTCGTGTAGCGGCAGATTGCAACGTTTTTTTGTATACGGAGTTTTTCGCTGCAGCTGCCTCGCGACGCTCATCGTACCATTGATTTCGGGCGCAAGTGAGAGTGGGAGATGTTGGTCCACAGTCCATCAATGTCACTGAGATTAGATAGGGAACGACGGAGCTTATCCGAGAGTTGAGCGGAAAACACCTCAGCTGTCCTTTGTGAACTCAGCTTCTTAACGTCCAGCTTACGTAATGTACTAGATTGCGTTGACCTCGAGACGCTAATGCGCACTCGAACCTTGGCTGCGATAAGGTAGTGGTCCGAGACGATGTTTGGACCTGTAAATGTGCGCATATGATCAATCTGCTTGGATGTTGATCGATCAAGATACATCCAAGTGGCCTTGTGGATGTCGAGATGCTAAAACTTGGTGCTGCATACTACCATGTTACGCGCCGCAGCGAAATCGATCAGTCTCATACCATTAGAGGTAGTGTTCGCGTGGGGTCAAAGATATCTTCCCGCCCGACCTCTGCATTAAAGGCTCCGAGGACGATTTTGGCGTCATCTGCCGGGCACTTATCATATACGTCCTCGAGTTTAGCATAGAAGGAATCCTTAACCACATCGTGATTTTCTTCCGTCGGGGCGAGAGCACAAATTAGGCTAATGTTGTAGAATATTTCCTGATGCGGATTGCGGCTATTCTCTTATTAACCACGAATCCGCATCCGAATTCGTGCTTATCAACGTGGCAGCTGTAATATACATCGCAGGATGCCAGTCTATTGCATCCTTGTCCTATACATCGCATTTCCAGTATGCCAGTGATGTCCGTCCTACATTTCATGTGCGGAAGTTCCATATGCCTATTCTTATATCGTAGTCCTTTAAACGTTTGCCGTGGTCGTCAAAATTTAAGGGGGTCCGTATAGAGGCTTGCGTTTTGGTATTCACTGGAGGAAATATTTCTACGTGGTGGATTCCAAGCTCTACGCACAACCCAAAACGTCCAGGGGATTAGGCTTCGCTGTAGAACGAACTGTAGGATTGCACGGGCCTTATGACCAACACTGAAGCCTACAGTGACGAAACTCACCCTGGGCATGGGAAGACGAGAGATGAGAGCTATTATAGGATTACTAACGAGACAGTATTTTCTTTAGACACAGGGCAAGTAGATAGAATTTCCTTTGTTTACAGATGTGTAGGCATATATTGCTAGATAGTCGGTTTGTTGATGAACTGGCAGAGTTGAACGACTACAGACTTGAGGATATAATAGGGATCATTAACGGGTTCGATTGGCTAAGGAGATATCTTTAGGGAGGAAAGTTTTTATACATGGGGAGCATGACTGACTAAAGGTTTTTTCACATTTCTCTTCGTTCTTTCTTTCTCTTTAAAACACTGTTTCCCCTTCTTCTCCTTTCTCTTCTCTTTAATTTCCTTTGCCTCTTTCCTTCCCCTGTTAAAAGGTCTCAATAACTCAAGATGTCTCTGAATGAAGGTATGAAATTGTTAATACAATGACGTGTCACTCTTCCTGACCTAACCTAACCTATGTTTACACTGCCATAGGAATCTAGTGCTGTTGAACGTTCAACAACACCCATAGTCACCGACGTGTTTGTGTCTTTTTTGACTTCTTACCTAGAAAACACATTTATATAGAAGTAAAGTTGACATAAATGAAGTTGTAAGGAGCAAAGGTTTATTGGTTAATTGGTATAGAAAATCAATATGAATTGAAGTTTTGTTACACTTAAGATAACACAATTGGTCATTACTACCCTTCTGTCCGGATTACGACTTAGCTTATTACACCACTAATAAGTGGCTGGACCTACTGTTTAAAGTCGACTCCGTACGGCAGATTTTTGAAAACTTTTAATGGCAATTTTATTTATTTAGAGATTTTGCGAGAAATCTTATGAAATATGTTCTCATATTTCGTTTTGTTGGACATGGCTGACCTGGGGTTTGAATCGAGGACTCATGTCTAATAAGCCAACACACTACCTACTAGACTACGGCTATTGTTAATTGGTTACGACAAGAGATAACATATTAGTGCGGATACTTGCGTTAAGTACAGTGGACAACAAAAGTCATAGTACTCCAATATAGTTTGACAAAAAAAAGTCGCCACAGGCTTAATGCTCTTGCACAAAGTTCCAGTATGACTTCAAGAGAGCACATAATTTTGAAAGAACGGTTATGTAATCGTTAAACCTCAAACAAAAGTCAGCTGAAAAACTTGCTCATGGTGCCACAAGAAAACACTAAACAAAATGTGTACATTCAATTCCAAATGGGTTAAATGGAGTGATTGGCCTTAAGGGATATTCTACTAAATACAAAGGATAACATTTTCATATATTAAGCCTTTGAATTTTAAATTTACCCAGGGTTCTCCTTGAGGGTACCTATGGAGTCATCTGGAACTTTTCCTTATTTTTCTCTTGATTTAAGAAAAACATTAAAAAATTGTTTGTTTTTATAATAAAACAAAACTAAATTAATAAAATAAATATAAAAATATTATTTTTTTTATAAAAACTGTTGATTAAAATTCATAAAATTGTTAAAATATATTGAAGTACTAAGACTTTTGCTGTCCACTGTAACAACAAGTAAATTACGACTACGATACTATAAATTAAAATATCATTTATTTATACGATATTATTACAATAGTGATTTAATGTTCTGCAAAATAAAAAATAAATAATAATTGCTTAAAATCGCTTGCGTAATAAGTATCAAGGTACCAAGTTTGCGGAAGACAATATCAAAGGTGTGCTTTCATTCACATGAGGATATTACAAATTATATAAAAAAGGCTAACCAGCCGCTATAAATCTTCACAAATTCACGTAAATGATATTATTTGCCTTTCCTTACTAAAAGTGTATTCTGTTCTGCTACATGACGCTTAATCCTGACCCAAAACTATTTAAAAATAGCGGGTGGGCCATCTATCATTTTAAATATAGATCATCGATCATTTCGAATCTAGCAATACTTAGTCATTCTATTCTGTCACAAAATTCAGTATTCTTATAGAAGTCTATGCCCCCATTACGAGTGACTGTTTGATGCGGCTTGTGGAGCGTAGGCATCATTAACCTATATTTCTTTGAAAATGAGGACGGTGCAAGCATTACGGTCAATAGCAACCGATTTTATTTTATTCACTCTTCATGGTATTGATGTAAACGATGTTTGGTTTCAACAGGATGGTGCAACTTGGCACAAATATCATGCCAAAAACGATTTATTGCGGCAAACGTTTGATGGCCGCTTAATTAGTCGAGATGATGATATTAATTGGCTGCCAAGAAGCTGCGATTTGACACTGTTGGACTTGCCACAAATATCACGCCAAAATCGATTTATTGCGTCAAGCGTTTATTTGCTGCTTAATTAACCGAGATGATGATATCAACTGGCTGCTGAAAAGCTGCGATTTGACACTGTTGGACTTGCCTCAAATCACATGCCAAAATCGATTTATTGTGTCAAACGTTTGATGGCCGCTTAACTAGCCGAAGTGGTGATATCAATAGGCTGCCAAAAAGCTGCCATCTCACACTGTTGGACTATATTCTGTGGGGCGCCGTTAGAGAAAATTGTTATGCCGACAAACCAGAAACAATTGAGCATTTGAAGGAAAACATTAGATATGCCATTGCGAGATATGACCCCATACAAGCGAAAAAGTGCCCGAAAATTGGTCCTATTGAATGAGGTACAGTGAGGCCAGCTGGGGCAGCCATGTGATTGAAACCAAACTATCAAAATTGTACTACACAGTAATATAATAATTTTGACAAAAATTTCTAACAGTTCTTATTGATTTGTATTTTTAAATTAAAACTTTTAAATCACCCACCCTATATTTAAAATAGTTTGAACAAACTCAATCTTTGTAATATAATTGTAGAAAAAGAGTGGCATTCAATTTATTGCAGTTAGATAACATTCAGTTTTGATTGGTAATTATGATTGACAATAAATATGATTGACAATTATATTTCGTAAAAATGAAAAATGAATCAAAATAAAACAATGCAATTCGTTTACTTAAAACAAAAAAATACAACACGTTGTATTGAAAATAATTTTTGAAATAATTCATCATACAAATCAAAATCTCGCATCCCGCAAAACCTCATTATTATTGAAGTGAGTATTTCATCATTCAATATGAAATTTTTATGAAAGTTGCTAAAGGGTGATTTGTACTGCTTAATAATTGGTGTCAAAAAGATTTTAAAGTGAGTAAACAACTGTGAGAGAAGAACCCTTTTTTCACTATACATAGCTCGTACGTAACAAATTCTTAACTACACTATGCGACAAAACACAAAAAATTAAATACACTCGAGTGACTAGTTGAGTTCAATTCAAAAATATATATTTTTTTAATTTCTCGAATAATCCAAATTTCTTTATTTGGGAAAAGCTGTTTTTTTTATTTCTTTTCACACAAATTTATTGAGTATTTAAACATTTTTGAACAAATTTCAATTTTCTAAGTTTAAGTAGGTAGTTGGGAGATAGGCCTTTAAAATATATACATTCATACAATATTGTTCTTTTAATTAATTTTAATAAATTTAATAATTTTTTATTTAATTAATAAATTTTATTTAATTTTACCATGTAGTTTTTTAAGCGTATCATGCAATAATTAAGTAAATATTCTATATCACTCGGTCATACTGAATGAGAATCAACTTCCATTGTTAAAAAGTTAAACGTTGCCCACGCTGTTAATACAGCTAATGATTTAGACAATCAACTTTCTAAAGAAATAGATTTGTTTGAATCACGAGGCGCTAGAGGTGAATAGTTATATCCTGTATATAGCTATCTTGAAACCATTTTTCCCACAAATATAGATTGCGAAAGATGTTTTTCAGCGGCAGAGTATGTTCGCAACAAAATTAAGGCCCTTCGAAGAATTATTAGATGCCTTGATCTTTTGAAAAATTATTTAAAACAATAAATATAATTAATATATTCACTAATGTGTTTGTATGTATGTATGTGTTTTATTTTATTACATGTGTATTGTGAAAAAGATCAAAAATTAATGAAGTTTTTGATAAAACAATTGTTTTTAGTTTTTATTTATTAAGAGAAAATCCCGAATTCCTGAAATCCCGGGATATTTCGCGATTTTTCCCAGGATATTTCATAATTTTTCGATCCTGAATTGTTCCGAAAAATCCTGGGATTTCGTGATCCCGAATCCCAGGACTTTTAAAAATCAATCTCGTTTGCCATCCCTAACCTAGCATGTTAAGATTTTTGTTCTTATTTTTTCAAGTTATGTAGCCATTCTGAATTTAAAAATGTAATTTAAAATACCTTAAAGTGCAGATATTAAATTGTCGTGGTTATTATTTTTAAAATGTTTGCTTGATCTTTAATGTTAATCGAAAAATTGGGATCTTCGCAGTAGTCGGGTAATATATGCGAGCTTTTTTCAATTATAGCCATATATTGATAGAATTGTTCAACCTGTGGTGATTCTAATTAAAAGAATGTTTTGCGATACCATCTATAGGTCTGCATAGTACGTGACATACTTAATTACATTGGCATCAAAGTATCTCTATCGTAACAGAGGACAGAGTTCTGAGTTTATCTGTCGGAAGCAACGATTGCTGAAAGTTTGCAATTTAGCCATTTGCGGTGCAACACAATAACAATTTGAAGTCACACTGCAGTTGAATATAGATTGACACAAGTGTCTGCGCATTGCTCCTTGACTAGCTTCACTATCTTCTTTGTTATATCCTTCATAGTGAGCATTGTAATAAACCGTGTCTAAGCCACGTTCAAAATTTACAAAAAGAAGATAAAGGGGCGACTTGTAACAATGAAATAATGCTTATCATGGGTTCAATAACTGGGCTGATCTTATTAAGTGTTATTAGCGATATGACTTCACTTATAGTATTTAATAGGGTAATACCTCTGTTGTCTGTACTGTACAAATACATCTACGCACGTTAATAATTCTAAGCTAATATCGTAGGCGAACTTGTCCTTTTGCTAACTACCAAGTGTTCTAAGAATTTCCTCTACACTGGACGTAATACGCATCTTACCTTAGTTGCCGATCCAAGATTCTATAAGGAAATAGGCGAGTGGGTGATACGATTGGCGGTATATTTAGTTTTTAATGTCGTTAGCGATATTATCGTTACTTTTCCATAAATTTTTTAACTCTGCGATCTATAATCTGCAAGTTTATAATCTGTCCTATACCCTTGCCTTATCTTCCATGAATTGAAGGGTTCAACCTTACTTTTTATAGGTATACAGAAATGTATCTATTTATGCAGATTCTGAATGGCTTTTGCTCTATTCGCTTATATTTTGGCTTTATTTTGCTATTGGTATTCGGTGCTAGTAAAAAACGTTCTCTTAATGCTTTCTTATTAGCGAGGTGAGTTCGTAAAGTTTATTTTTTGTGTTGTTTTGGATTACTTTTATAATTTGTTGCCTAATAGAAGAAGCCTAAAGGCTTCCACTAATATCGGCACCACGGCAGTATGTCTATCACATCCAATAAGCAAACAACAAATATTTTATTAATTATGATGGGTTTAATTTGGTTCCGTGTTTCATGATTGCAAGGTTTCCACACATACATACATGTGTATATATTCTTAAATGACGCTTCGATTTAGTAGCTTTTAATATTTTGCCGGTTTTAGATTCAACTACGAATATCATTCTTTTGGCTGCAAGATATTTACCTAAGATGCCCCTGTGAAATGAATTTCACAATTGAAATTTTGAATTTCCTATAATTTCATTACACTTGTTTGATGTATTCAAATACCATGTATTTATTTATGTGCATATGTGTTGGTTGTAAAAATAAATCGAGTGTAAAGTGAGTGAAGAATTACAGTGAAGAGGAGAAGTAAATTTACATTTACTTGACGGTAAATATGTATTTAAACGTTTAAACAAATTTGTTTATTCACGTGTATGGATGCAACACAAACTTCATCTGTTTTCTAAAATTTTATTAAAATCTCTTAAAAAAGATGATGAAATCGGCATGAAATATGAAAATAAAATTACCAAAGATTTTAATGACAATTAAGAGCAGTTGTTTAAAAACAAAATATGTATTTTGTAAACGTACATATGTGTGTATATATTTTAAGTGGTATGTAGTTTAAGAAAAATTGTTGAATGTTTATATTCCTTTCGTAAATATTATTTACGATTTCATCATTTTGTTTTGTGTTTTAATACAGTTGCCAGGCAAAGGCATAATACATAAATATGAAACTTCAAATCCTTTCAACCCCTCTTCGTCGTATACGAATGAAATATTGTATGTACATACATATGTATGTAAGTATTTACCTGCATACATATGTATTTTCATTAGTGCATATCGTAAGGAAGAATATTTCATACACAATACACAGCTGATTCTGAAAATATATTTTTCTTTCTTTACCAGCTACATATATACGAATGTATATCGTATATACAATATACACTATTTACATACGTATGTACAATTTAACTCATTCTCTTTTAGTTTGGTTAGAGTAAAATACTTATAAGGTTTTAAGTAAAAGTAAACCCAAATCTATTCAAAAAAACAGCCGGTGTTATTATTAGGGTTGCCAATAATTAAAATTATTTTCTCCAGATTGACAATGGGCATAATTTTGATCATTATTAAAAGGAAGTTAACAAAATTCCATGGCGTTAATAATTCAAATCTAAGGGTCATTATTACAACTTGCCGTTAGACTTGGGTTTAGTTAAAGGTAACTTTACAGTTTCCTTTAGCTAAAGGAAACTGTAAAGTTACCTTTAACTTATTTTCGTTATTACAACTTACAGTTAACTTTTTTAAAAATATGGCAATGCCGGTGCAATATCGATAACTTTTTCCACTTTAAAAAAGTTCTTTAAAAACGCAGTGGAAACGATATGCTTTCTTATTTGTTATGTTTATTATTTTATTATTGCCATATCGAAAATAATATCTATAATATGGCAAGTTCAAAGATAAAGTGAACTTTAAATGTTAAAGATAGGATGGATGATCTTCCCTTTAGCTTAACGCTCACTTCTATCTTATTGGGTACTCATAATAATGAAAAACACTTTATCTGCTCGTTGAAATCTTCCCTTTAATTAACGGCAAGTTGTAATAATTGCCCTAAATGTATTTTCTATAAATTGATTAATCAAACTTTACAAAATATACCACGTTGATCGGTCTTTAATTTCCGATCAAAATAAATGGTTGCCGCAACGTAGATTCAATTGTAAATCGAAAAATGGTTTTCAACAGCTGAGAGCGTATATTTAAAGGGTAGCCTTTAAAATGAACTGATAAGTCCGATGACTCCATAATCAAGAGAGATAACAAAATATATAATTTTGTGATTTTTGTTAAATTTATTGTTTTTTCAAGAGGAAATATAGATTTTTAATAAATTTTCTATTTCGATATGATTTTACAATGTTTGCTATACTGGATAAACTGCTTAAATTGTAAAGTTCTTTTCAGTTAAAATTACATTCATTTATCCAAGGAACACAACATTTAATTTTAAGTTTAGCTACAGAAAAAACCGAATTTTTTAAAGTACTAACTTAACCAATCTGTATTATAAAGCCCGACCATTGTTTTAGTTCCTTTAATTATTTAATCTATTTATTGCTGATTGATATTCTTAACATTCTGAAATTAAAATATACTCGGCTACTCTTTATATATTTCCTTTATATATTTTTATTTATACTTCTCCTTGTATTCTTCTCTCATTTTATACTACAGTTTTATATACGTATTTATGCAATTGAGTGTGTCTCATCTTGTTATTTATCATTTATTTTCTTTGAGTAATTTATCCATTCATTTAACTGATTTCTCTTTTCTTTTATTGAAACCTCTCTTTTTCAACATGGTTGTTGTTGTTGTTATTAGTGTCATTTATTTATTGCTGTCAGTTATAACTGGGCCTAAGAAGTAAACAAGTATTTAATTGCTATCGGGAATTGATTTTCTAAAGCCGTTTCTGTAAACAATCTGTCTTTCCATTTATCCACTCTTCATATGATGCAAGAATAGTCGCATATTAAACAAAGGTTTAAAGGTTTATTTGTCGGTAATGTCCATATGTACGTGTACATATGTGTTAAAGAATACTTTTTATACTATTTATGAGCATTTCTATATCGGTACAAGAAGTTATGGTAACTTTAGCTTAGGATTTGTTATCGATTAATGTTGGGTCTGTTTGTGTAAAACTACAAACAAGAACAATAAAAAATTGATTTTTTAAGCCGCTGAATAATTTTGTTTGGGTATACAAATATACAGGAAATACACGCATTTCCCTCCAGTAGGGATCAGAGAAATATTCTTTAAAAAATTATAAACAAATGTTGTGTTAATATCACATATTATAAGGACTTATTAGGGAAATTAATGTGTAAAGGGAAAATGTTTCTAAAAGGCTGTAAAAGTTTAAAATATTGACCATTATGATATTCTCAAACTTGGTCTAATTTAATGTGACCTTAACTTTCAGAATAAATATTTACAGAGAATTAATGAAATTGTTTTTTGAATAACAATTTTAAATAAATAATATCCTAGTAATATTGTTATTAAATATTAAATCACAAATTTGTATCAATTAACCGTTGGAACTATAAGCAAAATAAAAGAGGCTACTTCCTCAGCAATTCTAAACTGTTTTATAAAAGAGTTTAACTGTGACAGTCAAGAATTTCCGATAATATTTAGAAAGAATTTCGAAACTAAGGACGGGGTGCCACTACATCTACTTGTCTATATTCATAGGTCGTGTTTTTCAGGAGTTAAAATGTAAAGCTACAATAGAATTAAGGGTACCAGAAATATTCCTGAAATATAACAAATGTTTCAGGCCTCAACAGACAAAATTTAGCCTGTAGATGGTGTTTCTGTTGGTGAACGGATAGGAAATATAATGAGAGAAAATTAAGCTCAATAAAAGTCATGAAACTTATTAACTAATCTCAAAAAGCCGTGGTTAATTGGTTGAATTGTAGTTGTAAAAAAAGTTCAATAAGCACATATATGCTAATATCAGAATAATTGAGACTATAGTTTTGTTGTTGTATTTATATTTGGCAGTTACTTTAAGTCTGGTTTACCCGGCCTATATAAAAGTTTTCATTGTAATATTTTTATGCCTACTGAGCGAAAATTCATATATGTAATCCAATCAAATGTTGACAAAAGAACAATTTTCCTTAAAAATCTCAATATTTTTTGGCAAAATTCGTTATTTTTAGTAATTGCTTCACACAAGTAATGCACTGTCTCAATCAAATTGTCAGTGCTTCCTTTAGATATGTTGTATTCAAGGTGCACGCATCCAATCTGTTAGTTAACTAGATAAACTAGATAAATACTAAATACCGTATCCTTAAGATTCAGTGCAATAACACAAAAAGATACTCTGTGCGATAATTAACGTCAAATGATGATGCTTGAAGGTTTTGTGCAAAATTTTAATCAAAAAAAAATATTTTTTATAGTAGAAACTGAGTTTAATAATCTAATGTAGTAAGACTACATGAATGTGTGTATATTAATGCATTTGAGTACTTAAACATACACTTGGATAACGATTTAAACAAGCCACAAAGAGGCCTTTCAGAAGATATCAAGATTTTTCAGCGTATAGTGGAGTTTATCAAAGAACATAATACGTTATATAAGAAATATTAATTAGAAAGAAATTATAAGTGACATATTTTCAATAGAAAAATGAATATCATGCTATAACAAATGACCAAAGCAACTTCACTGGTTACTCATAAAGAGATTTGAAAAACTTAAATTTAATTTCCGAAATATCGGTGATGAAAAACAAAAGAAAGAAATACCATTAACATTTTGGTTTCATAAGCTTCCGTTATAACATCAATATTACCTACGGTAGGTAGGTACGGACGGACGCACTTAGGCCACATGGGGCCCATTGTGATACAACAATTAATGTTACTTATTCCCTAGTCCTGGAACCACTTAGAGCTTCCAATGAAGCGACCCAAACTACCGATATCAATGTTCGACAAATCACCTAGATCATCGATATAGTATTCACCAAGATGTCTCTTCTTCCTTTGCCGTGCATATTCCCAGCAGGTGAATAACAGTCTCTTCCTCTTCCTCATCTCTGCAGCTTCTGTAGAAATCATTTGCCATGTGTCCCAGACCAATGCTCTTAGCATGCACACCTATGATACAATGCCCCTTCACGACTCCGACAACTGTACTGAGCGTGTTTTTTGGAGCTTAAGCAGCCATGTAGTGAGCCCAAAGCTCTGATAGCCGCCTGGCTATCCGAGAATATGGCTATGTTCTCATTAGAGACATTCGTATCTCAAATAATCTTAACCGTAGTCTTAATTGCCAACACTTCCGCCTGGAAAATGCTGCGGTGATCTGGTAGCCTTATAGATTCGGCTATACCGATTTACTTCGAGTAAATTCCGCTACCAACGGTTCTTCCCAATCCTGTTATGGCTGTTATTTTTAAGAATTTCATAGTTTTTTTGATACTATACTAATATACAAATACATATACATATACATATACATATACATATACATATACATATACATATACATATACATAACAGTATACATATACATATACATATACATATACATATACATATACATATGCATATACATATACATATATATATACATATATATATACATATACATATACATATATATATACATATACATATATACTTGTAAAGACTTTGGCTAAGAGTTTAACTAATAGAGGCTAGTAAAAAGAAATCCATTATCAACTACGGGGGTTAAAGTTACTATGATTCGCGGCTGCAAATTTTGTTCATAAGATTTCTGGCTTTAACGTGAATAAAATGCATACATTGAACTTTTTTTATATCAGCTTTATTCATTGGAATCGTAGATGAGTTTGAGCTATGATTGTGTATTTAAAAATTGCTAGAATGGATCTGTAGGTTACAACTGCATTGATTAAATTTTTTTTTTGACAAACGCATATGAGGTCTTGATGAGTGAAAATTCTGGTGTGTACTTTCAACTTTTAAATTTACTTTCTGAGCACACACATGATCTCTGTTTACTATTATCAAAAATTGATCTGCTGTACAAAATAAACTAGGTTCCAATTTAATTGATAAAAACAATAGAAAGTTTAAAAATTTCAATAAAATCGTGTATAAAAAATAAAACATAAAATGCACAAATCCCTTACAAAATTTCTTTAAAGAAGGCCTTTTTATTTATTTTTTTCCATCAATGCATGGCAAGTGTTTATATGTTTGCAACAAAAACCCATACATTCAAATATGGGTATACAACTAAATTTATTTTTTATTATTGTGTCCCTTTTCTTATTGTTTTGTATTCTATTGTGTTTTGAGTAGCATTTTATTGTATTGTGTTGTATTGTTGCTGGTGTGTTTTATATTCTGAATTTAAGAGCATATGCGTCCACAGCCTTAACGAACAAAGTCACGTACAACATTAATGAAAATATTTCAACCAAAACAAGGTAGAATCGTCTAAGAGTGCATAACGAAAATGGTACATGGAATCGAATGAAAACGACCAGGAGAATAAAAGTTTCTAGAAGGAAATTAAACAACAAAATCAAGTTTCTAGAGGAGAATCAGAAAAAGGAAACAGATAGGAAAAAGAACTCCATACGAAAAAATAAAACAAAGCGGACAGTAAAAATAAGAAGCAAAAAAAAATTAAACAACAATATCAGCTGATGAAAAGCGAACGAAAAAATCAAGTTACTTTGACTGACTTTAGACCCCATGTAACTCTTCGTTGTATGTATCTTAATATACTCATATGTACTTACCTGCACACATTCATTTATATACCTACATACGTTCATATTGTAGGCTATCTAGATACTTTTGCTCAGATTTTGCTACCTGCATTGATTCAGAAGCAAAACGAACAAAGCATTAAAATTCATATGTACTCGCGTATAAATCCATATGTACTCGCGTATCTGCTCACTAAAACGAGTAAAACGAGTAAACCGTTGAGAGAAAAATAAATTGTATACAATCGTTTTGGCTCTCTATCGTTCTCGCCATTGGAACCAAAGACTCTTTTGAGAGAAATATTATACAGAATTTCACTCAAATGCAGACGTGAGCTCGGGAACAAATACATCTGAGAAATGGCTGATGAAAAAGCAATCTCCCATTATGTTGACAAATTGAGTGGTAAGAAATCGTATAAAAAGCGTGAACTACAGCCGGTTTTCCATAGTAGCTTCCATACATTGCTGAGATACATACAAAAGGAAATAAAAAGATATTCAAGTGATTCAAACAAAGTGTTTATTTTTTTTTGGAGAACCTTTAACGTATTTCTTCTTAGCACGCGTTATAAACGTATTAAAAATAAAGAAGAGTTCTATTTAAAAATCTAACACTAAAGTTTTTTAATGGACCTGTAAGGCAATAAAAGCCATTACCAAGTGATACAAGTTGTATATATTAACGTGCTGTGATCTATTAAGCAAGAAAATAAAAGCTATTAAAATTATTAATTTTTTTTTCTATCGTGGAATAACGAAATAAAAAAATATTTATAAGACAGCATAATTGTGATACAAAGAAAAAAATTTTACCAACAACAAATTGTGGTTTCTTGGCAATCAATTGTTTTTTTTTTTTAAATAAAAACATAATACAACAATAAAACACTACAAGAAATATTTGGAAACTAAAAGAAATTTCTAGAAAAACATTTGAACACGTTTGTTTCAATAATATTACACCGAAAAAAAAACTTAGAAAAAAGATACAAAAACAGCAACATGAAAATGGAAATATTGGCAGTACAACATTTGTACCATCCAGCAGACTTCAATGGTCTCGGGTCTAATAAAATTAAAGGTAAGTTTTTCATTAATTTTTGTAAAGTTTTATTTATTCAAAGATCTTTATACAGACATACATAGTATATAAAATACATGAATTATATGTATATTCGATGTCTTACTTAAAATTATGAAATTTCATGGTAACTCCAGTCTTGATTTACTTAAATTTATGAAATTTTATAATAATAGTTAGCAATTGTTTTCTAAAATGAATATTTAATAAAATTAATTTTTCGAATTATTTATTCAAGATTGAAAATCGATACAAATCATATCTAAATTAACTTAATAAAATAAAATAAAAATTAAATCGATATTTTTATTTTTTTTGCGTTCGGAAATCTGTTTAATTTACTTCCGTTTTATGAATTTCTCTTTATTTTTTTGTTCCGTTTTCGGTTTTATTGAATAAAAGGAATTAAAATAAAATTTAAAACATATGCACATACATTCAAAAAATTAAATTCACAAATATTTCAGGCTTTCTTTACCCTGCTTTTAATAACTACCCTTGAATCATTTACTGTTAACTGAAATCAAAAAAAAAATAAATAAATAAAAAAAAAATTACATTACGTTCTGTACGTTACATTTTTATATCTTTAGATAGATAAGAAACTTGTTGTCAAGCGCTACAATAACGTTTTCGAGTATGTGTAACGACCTCGACAATAAACAGTTTCAGCAGGCATGCGACCGTTACATACTCACTCAGTCCATTTGTCTGTCCCTATTCATATCAGATAGTTAAAGCAATTTAAAAACACAATCAATTGTTAGAATGTGTGGGAATAGCTAACAATATATGTACATATGTATATAATACATGTATGTATGCATGTGTGTACACCGCTATATTTTGAATATAATAAATAATACCACTAACAACAACACAAACAAATGACTATCGTATTGCTAAGCAAAGAAAAACGTGCTACGTGCGTTTCTCCGTATAGACATTTGTGCTCATGCTACTACTATCAAAGTTCAAAAATACATATGTATGTGTGATGTATGTACATAATTGAATTGAGTTTTTAATATTTATTGTTTTTCAAATGTGATTAATAATTAAAAATTATTTTTATTTTTATTTTTAGATTGGACTTCACCTTTAACACCGCCACCAGAGGCTTCTGTAAAGGCCACCACAAATTTACCTTATGCTCAAACAAATACTACCAACAAAATGAAAAACAGTATTAACAATCAGAAAACCAAACGTCTATCGGAAAGCTCTAGCAAACGTAATTCTCCAGCAGTAGCCACAAATCAAAAGCCTGCTTCGGATACTTTAAACAATGGCGACAGCAATGTGTTTTATTGTGAAGATTTGGATGCTACGGCTGTAAATCAATTGTCTTTGCGTTTACTGGATGCACTACGTTTGGCTAAATCGAGACATCTATCATGCACAGAAGTATCATTGCCCTGTGATTTAACGCCACGAATAGCTACCGAAATTCTGCGTTTAAGTGATCGTGAACCCTGTGGTCTAAGAGGCTGTACCATATATATTGAATTCGAAGATGAGCCAAACAACTCCAGACGCATAGCCACAATGAAATTAGATGAGGAAACAGTATCGACATTTGAAATCTATTTGACATTGCGCCAGGATCATCGCGGCTGGACCTGTCTACTGCCACAATTCATAAAGGGTTTGTCACGTACGATTACTATAAGTCCCGAATTTATTATCACTAAAAACAAGCTTTACTCTCCTTTAACGAGTACTAGTTATAGTTATACCAGTTCTAAAGCCATATCAACCCCCACCGCGTAAATTTCTCATCTCGTTAAGCTTTTGAGTACTTAGCTATTATGCTCGTAATGTCTTTTTTTTATAATATTTTTTGGTCTCAGATTTTTGTTTTTAAGTATTTGTGAAAATTTCATACAAACGAAGCTATCAAAAATCTCGGCATATTCGTTCGGGTTGAATGGCTTCAGAGATATTTTCCATGTTTATTGTTTTCAACTCTAGAATATCTTTAATGTGAAAGATTCTATTGAATTGAATTAATTTTTAAGAATCGAATATTTTTATATGATGATTATATAATGATATATCATTTACTAGGTATTATAAATAATATACCACGCCCACTTTTTTTAAATCAGTAAATGAACCCGTCGAGTTACGAACTTTTTCTAATACATGCATATACTTATAACTCAAGGCCAATTATTATCGTATAGAACTCAAGAAAATAAGAATGTGATAACTTATTAAGATGCTAAGTTTATTATTAATATTTTTAATAACTTTTATTTTTTTTTTTAATTTTATCTATACTTATATATATATGTATGTATATAGCCATATGTACATATATATAAAAATAAATTTATTGCGTGAATTAGAAATTAAAAACGAAATGTTTTAATTAATTTAAAATTGTAAAAGCAATCGTGAGAAAAAACAATGTAAGAAGTTTCTTAAAATTTAAGAAAAGTTTTATTAACACTGTGTGTTCAATAGCTATTCTTTTTTTGTCCATCAATTAAAAAGAAAAATTAAAACATTGTTTCTTCTCAATTCTTAATTCCCCAAAAAAATAATTTGTGAATGTAAATCGAAAATAAAACTGCGATATTCTGTACACAATTACCCCTTTGTGTATAACTTTAGTTTGTAAATTGAAAAGAAAAAAAACAAAAACAAAACACCGAAAAGAAAATCAACTCATTTCTCTCATATTTTATATCCTAAACATAATCATGTATCTTAAATAATAATATAATATAAGAAAAGTAAAGTAAAGAAAAGAAAAGAAGAAAGAAAAGAAGAAAGAAATGAAGAAAAATCATAATGTTCTCATTCATTTTAAAATGATATTCATTTTTAAGAATTTTTATTTTGTTTTACTCTTTTTATTTATACTTACATCGTATCATATCGTATTATATTGTATGTATCGTATGTATGTATAGTAAGTATATCATGCTAGGTTTTAACAAAATTAAATGAAATAAATTTTGTATTTATTTATACGCGAACACAGAAAAAGAATGAAAAAAAAAGCGAAAAGATTCTCTTTCTGCAATAAAACAAAACTCATGTATTATTTTCTTTTTTATACGAATATTTTTATAAGAAATGAAAAAAAACAAAAAACAAAAAACAAATTTACTCAAAAAGAAATAAAACGAAAGAAAAAAAACAAAATGTTTATGTATTAAAATGTTATAAATTATCAAATATTTATACTTATAAAATGTAAAATAAAAATTAAATTAAAAAAAAACAAACACAATAATATTCTATTAAAATCAACAATAAAAACAACAAATTTTACCTTTATATTGTAAAAAATAAAAAAGAAAAATAAATAAGAAAATAAATAAAAATGTGTTCTGAAATTATTCGATTAGAGTCTGGCAAGTCTGCATAGATTCTATGACAAGTAATGGATGAATGTATTAAAATTAAAAAAATATTCTAATTTTGGTTTTTATTTTACGAAATAGGAGGGCAAATACGTAAATATATCACTGGGGGGGAGCTTTCGATTGTGAAATTATTATTGATTTCTAAAATTCAAAATTCTCTCTTGTTGGCGCCATATTTCCATGTTCTTTGTTTTGTGGATTACTATTCTGTTTTTCCTTTCGATTTAAAATTTTCTCAGTTTGGCAATTTTGGCATTCGGAATTTCCATTTCATTATATTTCTTTCCTTTGTATGTATTCTGCGTTACGATCGTAGGAAGTCATTTCAATTTATATTTTTTAGCTAAGGAATAAAGCTAAATAGTGATAAAAAAATGTCATAATATTTCTCTTGATGTTGATGTATATATATACATACATAATTGATCATTACAACCCCTCAGTCAGAATTACGACCTAGCTTCTCACACCACTTATGTTATGTGTGTAAATTTTATACATGAGTGGAGGACTTACTATTGAAAGTCGACTCCGAACGACAAATTTTTGAAAAACTTTTCATGGCAATTTTTATTTACTCTCAGAGTTTTTGTCAGAAATCTGCTGAGAGGAAATCGCCGACGAAATATTTTTCTCATATTTCGTTTTGATGTCTGATCTGGGGTTTGAACCGCGGCCTTACGTCTAATAAGCTAACCTTCTACCTGCTAGACTACAGCGACTTTATGCTGATGTAATCATTCTCAATGACAATATTATGTTCCAAATAGAACAAGCGGCTTGAAGTTTTGGAATGCTTATCTTCTGTTCCATCTAATGCAATCAGTTCTGATGACTTAGATCCTATGTTTCTGAAAATTTTGCCTCCTAGACTTTTGCCTTATTTTATTAATTTATTCAATACAGTTTTAAAAAGTCTCCTTTCCCTGATGAATGGAAGCAGTTTTAAATTATTTCCATTTTTATTCCCAAAACTAACAACGAGTTCACGCCAATTGCTACTCTTCCATTCCTGTCAAAAGTAATGGAAAACAAACCTAATGGGCAGGGAAGTAAATTCTGATCTCGCCTATCTGATAGGCAGTCCTGATTTATAAAACCTAATAGCTGCACTGCAGCATAAGTCAATGTAGGTTTATCGAGGACCTTAGATCGAAGCTAGCGTTTCTAGTTTTTTTGGATCGCAGCAAAGCTTTTGATGCGGTTGTTCATAAAATATTATTGAGGCTACAAATCCCTTTTTGATTTTTCAAATTCAGCTTGTAGTCTTATACATTCTTATCTGATGAATAGATCACAGCGAGTTAAGCTTAACGGCATTTGCTAAATGTTGCAAGAAGTATGTTCTTCTTCTTTTGTTCTGTGTATACATTAACGACCTGCTTGGTAACTTATACGACTGTAACCTACACTTGTATACTGCAGACGTTCAGCTTTACGATGCCACTCGTATAGAAAATATAAAATTTTTCAAAAAATTGACAGCTGGGCTACGACTTTGTATAAACGTTTCAAAATCTAAATGTTTATTGCTTTTAAAAACTGAGAGAGCATTTGTTGTACACGAAGTAGCTGCAAAAAGGTATAAAATAGATTTTGCTGAATCTGCGTCCAATCTGGGTATTGTCTTTGATGGTCTGTTAACTTGATCTCATCATATTAATGTTATCGTTGGTAAAGTTTGTGGACTGTTATAGATTCGACTCCCTTCGACACACGTATGCAACTTTCCAAAATGTACTTAATACCTGAACTTTTATAAGGTTCTGATATTTTTTGCAAATTGTGATACCAACGATAATCGAAAACTAAGGAACGTCGCGACCATATTTAACAGTTTACGTAACAGGTATTTGAATTTAAATTTGATAATCTCTTAAATATTAAATCCCATAGCTTTCCTAATTCTGGACTCATTATACTCGAGCAGGTTGATCCCCTGTGAAAGTATCACCTCAGTTTGGCCGCAAGTATCACTTACTTATGTTATGCCACTTATTTACCTACACGAGCTTTTTGGAAAAGTTTAATTAATAAAAATTACAAGAATGTTTATTTCTTATTATTTTATTATTCCTTCTGTTGTGTTTATTACTATTATTCTTTCTGTTCTTTTTTATTATATCCTTAGCAAAAAAGATTATGTTGAACATACGCTTCCGTTCGTCTTTTTCGTTCGATTCGATCGTAAGTTAGAATACCTATTCTCCATCCAACTACAGAGACATAATTTAAACACAGAATAGGGATGACTATTCAGCTTATATTCGTGTCGCAGATTATAAAAATTTAAGTTAACCGCCTAGCAGTTACGTGGTTCAAGCTTAGTTAACGAGAGAATTGTAATCAAATGACCAATGACAAGTTTCTAACTCTTTAATCGCGTTGAAGAACAACCGGTTGCTTTTGGTGAAGAAATTATGTCTCCAGACTTAAAAACATAAAGAATTAAAAATAATTACAATAACACAATATTCTTAAAGAGTTAAGGAACGAATTATAGCAACAATACGGAAACTATGTTAATTCGGTTCTAAGTGTGTATATTTATTGAATGGAAATTAAATTAATATTTGTTTTTTTTGTTGTGTTTTAAAGACAAACTAAAATAAAAAACAAGTTTAACCAAATATAACACAATTCTTTGTGCCCAAGAAACCAGTCGTAAGCGTCTTCATTAAGATAGCTTTGTTTCGGAGTCAGTAGGTAAATTATGTCAATATGAATATGCTTTAATTGATTGTGTTAATTTTAGTTTAAATCCCTATTAAATTAAGTTCACTGTAATATTGTTAATCGTTCTCTGTAGTTTTCATTGCAGTAGTTTAAATTCGTGAATTATTCGATGGTTTAAAAATTCTATAACGTGTGTTATCATTGTAGATTTCCTTTGTTTTTTATTAATTTTCTAAGTACCAAAAATTGAAATATTTCAAAGCAGCAACAAAAACACTTGGAAAACTTTACGATTGGTAATCAGATGAGATCTAAATTTAATCAATTCTCCATTGTCATTTTGTATGTTTTTAGTTTTCATTGTGGTATTTTGGTCTCTTAGTGTAATGGCTACCTTTTTTGATATGTGCCTAGTTTTTATAAGTTAAGCAATTTTTTAAAATATTTTTCCACGCTACTATAATGCGGTTCGTTCGAAAGATTTAAGAGATAAATCTCTTACAAAAATTAAAAAAAGAAATCATGACTGTAAAATGCCAAATAGGAGTCCAACCAATATATTTTTCACAAATAATCCATGCGGTACCAAGCATCATGATTTTTTCGTGTATCTAGCTTTCATCAAACGTCCGCTAACTAAGTGATGATGAATGCCTAGTCCCCTAGCAATGTTCACACTGCGAGCTTTAATATGAAATTAATTAGATCGAAGAGCAAATAATTTTGCTGCTGCCTTTCTAATTACAACACAGTCTCCGTAAAATTCAGACATTTTTCAGTTACCTTTTATTCAATAGTAAAGCACATCTGTGTTCAATGTTTGGATTTTTCACTTATTTTTAAACAGAGATGACTTTTTATAGAGTAAAGTGCTATCAATAATGTCTTTCAATAAAATGAAGCACAACATGTTATCTACCAATCAAGCGTACGGAGCTTGCCTGTTGTAATTAATATTAACAGTGATATTACATTTCAGAGTTATCAATCAAGAATTTGTAACCGAACTTTTTCAAACAACAATAAATAACAATGAAACGTATAAGGTGATAAACCGCCTATTTTGTAAAGCAAGATTTAAAGACGGAAATTTATCTGACAAACATATGTTTTTGAGTTATTTTCAGACAAATGTACATATTTCCGTGCATCTGGAATCTTTCGTCTTATTCATTGATTTTAATCTGTGCGAGAATACATTTTAAAGCATATGTAATTGAAAGTAAATCAATGTACTTAATTTGAGATAAGAATTTTGTGTTATTTTAAGCGCAGATTTTGAATATATACATATGTACACGTACATATATTCAAAATTTTTAATCTCAGAAAAGAAAAAAAACAAATAAAAAAGCAAATCATTATCGATTTTAAGCTTTAATAATGAGCACTCAAACGGTGTACTATTTTTAATTCCATTGTTTATATTGAATTATTGAACAAATATTCTCTTAAAACCTAAATAATTGATTTAAAATTCATTCATACATACAAATGATTGCAGCCTTTCTACAATTTCAGACAAAGGGACGTGACTAATTGAAGCAAATACTAAAATTAAAGCATTTTTCAAAGGCAGTTTCACGTCATAGGTCATACTGCAAAAATAAAATTAATAAACGTATTCAAATAGACTCACGCTAATCGAGGCAATAAATGAATTTCATAAAATTGTCTTGTCTCCGTCATCATAAAACAATAACTTTAGCAAAATTGATACTGATGATGAAATTTAATATTAAAATTACGGCTAAGAATCAATGATTGTGTGTTTTTTATTTGTATTTTAGTTTTCATTTTATTTTCTGGGATTTTTTATGTGGAAAATATTCACTTGACAACAAGCTAAACGACGACAATTGTAAACTTTAAAATGTTTTCAGGAAAAAAAGCGATCAAGACGTCATCGTTATCGTCATTATTGCGAAAAGAATGATGATGACGGCTATCAACGCATTTGTTTTTGAATGTATGAACATGCTTCATCAGAGGCATTGTCAAAGGCATTAAAAACCAATGTTTATTTGCTTTATTTCTCTTTCTCTTTCTCTCTCTCTCTCTGCCACCTTTCTCTCTCGCTATCTAACTGATAACAATTTTTGGCAGTAAATCGAGCCAAATCGAACAATGAAAACAGTTGTGGTACATCATCGCCACATTATTAACCATCAACCGCAAAGACAATAACAACAATAACAAAATCAGCAACAACAAAAAATGGCAACTTAAAGTACAATTTCACAAAATGATTTCGTTATAGCGGTAGTTGTAACGACAAGGTTTTGTTGTTTTAATAATCAGTTGTTTTAATTTCTGCTTTTATGAACACATCCACAACACAATGCGGTTACAACAATAATACAAATAACAAAAAAATAACAATGGCCAGAAAAAATTCAGCCTTAGCAACAAAAACAGCTAAATTTCAGCTCTTCATTATTACTCATTCATTCATACAGTAACGTATAAAACTGATAAAAACATGTTTATTGTTTTCTTATTTCAAACGACAACAGTGACATACAAAAGTATTCATTTGTTTGCGATTTTTCTTCCTATTTATGTATGCGTATCCAACGTTGCTTTCTTCAATTGTTGATTAGTTTTGAAATTGTATATTTTACTTCATAGAATGTTGTTTAATTTATTATGATGGAATAAATTAGAAAATAAATAAATAAATACGTACTTGCAAATAGAAAACACTGTAAGGGATAAAATATACTATGTATGTATATACATACATATGCTTACATATATATTCATAAGTACTAAAGATATTAAAGGTGTAAAGTACGCAAAGAATAATGTAAAATTGTTGATAGAAACATATGCTAGTTTAGGAAAATATAACACTATGGAAAAACCAAAAGCCCCTTTAGATAATTACAGATAAGTCCAGTAATCGGAAAAAGAGAAAAAAGTTTTGGAAATTTGCTTCTGCCTCTAAAACTACTGCAGATAAGCCTGCTGAAAAACAATCATACTAACTGATTTCTAAAACAAAGCGATTGTTATGCGAAACTATCTCTGTTTCTTCTACATGAGAGAAGAAAAATCAAGCCATTAAAACAAGATTACAAAATTGCAGAGGTACGTAGAAAAACAGAGAGAACTCAAGGTACTGGTAAGGAAATAGATTGTTAAGGATTTAAAGAAGGACTCACTTGCTGTTCCACCCAAAATCTCTAGTTTGAAAGATCTTGGACAAACGTAAGCACATTCGTTTAAAAACACTGACACTTTATTTCGCATTTTCACATATTTTATGTTCAAATATTTTAAAGTAAATTTCAAGTTGCCACCAAATGAAAATAATAATAAAAAAAGTAATAGAGTTAGGAATTCGATATGAAATATAATGGGAGAGCAATAAAGTCCTTAAACCTTTTCTATCAGCTACCAAGAAAATAACAACACTACATTTGTATGGAATTATTTGTCATTCAACCTTACATACATAATTGGCCATTACAACCCTTCTCACACCACTTATGTTGTGTGTGTTAATTTTTAAACATGAGTGGCGGGACCTGCAGTTTAAAGTTGACTCCGAACGACAGTTTTTTGAGAAACTTTTCATGGCAATTTTTTACTTACTCTCAGAGTTTTTGCCAGAAATCTGCTGAGAGGTGGTTTTTAGTGTCTGACCGGGGATTTGAACCCTGGCCGTCTAATAAGCCAACACACTACCTACTAGACTACGGCGACTTCAACCCCATATATATCGGCATTCAACCTTATTATCATATTATCTTTTGGCAATGATTTCGGTAACGTAGTTTATAGCGATAGACGAATTAACACGATTTTAAATGCAAAACCGAACAAAAATTGCTATTTTTTTCAATTCAAAAAAATATTGTAAATGCTGTATTGGCCCATGCCCCTAGATTAGGGGCATTAGGGGCAATTGAGTTAGATTTTGAACCCCTAGATTAGGGGCATGAGCCAATACAAAATTTACAATATTTTTTTGAATTAAAAATTCTCTGGCATTTGGAAAGTGTAAAAATTTCACTGCGTTCAAAAATGTTTTACAAGCTAAGCTGCAAATTCGATCATAATGAGTGAGTAAAGAATTCCGAGGAATATCTTAAAAAATTTTTTTACACAAACTAAGGAAAATAAACAGAATTGTATGATTTATTATTTTTATTTAATTTTTGCGAACATTATTTATTTCACTTTTATATTAAACAATTATGACCGCTACTGTAATCATATGGAGTGCAGCATTTGTTAACTCACTGACTCACTGTTAACAAAAAAAGAAAGAAATTAGTGTGTGTTTTTGTTACTGTTATGGCTGCAGTAGTACATTTTCGATTCTTTTAAAAGCCAGTATTAAGTTTGCCATACAATATGCCTTTATTTTAAAAATATTGCAATTAAAGCAATTGAGTTAGGTTTTGCATCACAAATCAGTTTAAAATAAAGAATAATTCCTCTAAATCAATACCCGATTTCTTATTAAAATATATCGCATTAGAGTAGAGATAAGTAGAGATGAGAAAGTAGAGATTAGAAAGTAGAGATGAGAAAGTAGAGATGATGCAATGTGAACTGAATGTCACTTTTATGATTTTCCCTTGATAACAATGTTGTTTATTTTTCAAGAACGAATTTCATTCACTCAAATACATCTTCTGTATTTTTTATTTTTGATTTCTGGTTAACCCTAACAATCAGATAAAATTTTATTCAATTTTGTAAAATTAAGGTGAGATTAGGTCTCCATGAAAATCGATAAACTAGCTACTAAGCGTAAGCGTGCTTGAAGAATTATCAACTTTTATTATATTATTGTTATTGAATATTTCTAAATGAAAACAATAAAAAGTAATCGTAATTTAATCCTAGTAAATATGCACTACCATGCAATGCTGATGTAATAATTGATTATTGTACTGAAATCATTGCGATCTTTCGCTGAATTTAAGAAATTTATCGAAATGGGGTTGAAAAAAATAATGATAGTCTTATTGATTACATTATATTCCCCCCATTACGTACTGAATCTTCAAATTGCAATTGAAATGACAATAATTAATGAAATTTTAAATATTGAAAGATATTTTTAAGCCTGATCAGTATCTGAAACAAATCAGCTCTCGCCGTTACTCATGTTTGGTATTAGTCGTCTTAGGTATCTTGAAGTAGCACTACTCTAGTAATAAATATTTAAAATTAGAATGGAGAGTTATTTCTTTAGCGACTGTCTTTCAGTTGACTTTTGGCTAAAACTCTGAGAGTAACTAAAAGTTTCTCGAACATGTATCATTCGGAATCGATTTTAAACTGTAGGTTTTGACACTCATGGATAAAATTAACAGGAACAATATGGATGGCGTGATTAGCTAAGTCGAAATTTTAATGAAATGGTTGTAATGATCAATTAAGTGGGTAAGTAAGAGGTATCTTGTGTAGAGATGAGAGCTTCGGTGTCCTTCCTTATTAGGCTTAGTTGCCTATGGTTGGATTAGATGGTGTATGAAATTTTTTAGTATTTTGCTTACCACTGTAAAATATCATACCCTTCCAATGAATGTTCAGATCTAGTATGACAGAGATATGACAGATTTCAACGTTTCCATTATAGCAAGTTAGACGAGCTTGAAATTAAGTCAGAACAAAAGTATTGGGCCTTATTCATCTGATTCTAAGATAGGTATGGCTTATCAATTGATAAATAAAAAGAGTTTAAATTAAAAGATCATTTAGAATGAAGAATCAATCGGCGAAAAAATCCAATACATTCTTAAGTAAGCATACATATTGAAGTCATCAACATTGAACAGAATAAGTTTGAGTAAATTTAACCCACAAAATCTGCATCTAATTTTTAATTGACATGTTTAATAGGTCCATAATACATACATATTTAAAAAACTTTCTAAATTCAAAAGTCTACATTAAGTGAAGCGTTACATTATTTCGGTCTTTATCGTCAATTAAGTTTTTCTACCTGTTTTTATATTTTGTTTTCATTAGCAAAGAATTATAATACAAGCACTAACTAACTAACATAAATATGGAAGAACTATAACCGTACGATGTCTTTATTTATATATATGTATGTATGCACATACATACATGTATACAATACATATGTACATACATACAGAATATAAGGGTATTGTTGAGTTTCCATATACATAATAACGAATGATGATTATGATGAGTCATATAGTGTGCAAAGAGGTCCAACTTTAATGTACACGATTTATATACGTACACACGCTGCAATATTATGTTCATTTTTCTTTTTCTTTTTTAAGTTTTATTATGCTATGTTTCAGATTTCATTTCTTTATTGCTGCTGTTGTTGTTGTAAGTGTTACTGCAATTGTTTGTTGTTGTTTTTGTTTATATTACTTTGGCAAAGTGAAAAAAATGAGTCCAAGTACTTTTAAGACAATGACTGCATCGCACTTATAAAAAAAAGAAAGAAAAGAAATCCAACAACAATAACCGTAAAGGTAACGAAAGTTCATCGGTGCAATGATGTATACAACAAGTATGGTATAACGATTTAGTGATGGGTGATCATTAAAATTATTATTCTTGCTTTAATTACTTCGAAGACAAATGGACATTCATTTTTGAATACTTAATTAATTTTATTTTCTATTTTATTTCCTTCATTACGATTAGATTGTTGTTCAGTGACTGAACGAACGGACAGCTTAAAAAGACGGATAGTGATAAAAAAAAAAATTGTAATTGTTTGTTAAACTAGATGTTTATGATGTTAAATAATTGTTGTATACACACATATAGCTATTTGTATAATTGGTCATTACGACTGTGCAGTCAGGATTACGACCTAGCTTCTCACACGACTTTTGCTGTGTGTATTAGTTTTATACTTGAGTGGTGGCACCTACGGTTTAAAGTGCACTCCGAATGACAGAGAATCTTTCTTTAGCAAGTTTTAAATACTCTTAGAGGAAGTCACCGGAAAAATATATTTCAAAATTTTTTCTTTGGCCTCACGTCTAATAAGTCAACACACTAGTTACTAGACTACGGCAACTTATATCGTGGAAATGAAAAATCAAAATATTGGATATGGTCACAGAAGCTCAATAATGTTATGAATCTGTAGTTTCTTTAAGTATTTTTGTAAACTTCCAAATTCCTAACTGAATACCATCACATCACATTGGCTTTTGGAAGTAAACTGCACCACAAAAATAGAGTTTATACCTAGAAAATTTTAATTATTTAAAGTTCATTTGTGCTAATTAAGTGTTTTTGTAAAATTTATAAGTCAAACGTTTATTGTGATGCATATCAAGCTTATATGTAACTGCTGGATCCATACTTAGTCGCTTATTCGAACTGGTTGCTTATTACATCTGTTTCGTGAACAGAGTTTTGTTCTTTCGCCTTTATTTTCCATTGGCTTTACCACTTTTTAAGATGGAGGAAGTGATCCTGTAGTCACTTCGGTATTTCGTCAGGAATCTCATGTATGCCATGTATGTATACCGAAGTATAAAAAATAAATACTGTTGTATGGGTGATCAGCTGCAATCGGCTGGAGAGCACTCATTTCATTGACACAGGTGGACCAGCTGGATGTCACAAAACATGGCCTAAAGTCTTTGCTGTATTCGTACTCTAAAATATAAAATCTTGATATTGGATTATGAACATACACCGCGTATTAATCTTGGACACATGGCCAATGACTTCTGCAGGGAGTGTAGAGATGATATTCTTCACTTATTGAGTACATTCCCAGCACAATGTTGGAGGAAATAAAGTCACCATCTCATACAAGACGCATTGGGCTTGGGCAATGACTTTTGTAGGAATTGAAGAGATGATGTTTCTTCACCTACTGAGTACATGCTCAGTACAATGTTGGAGGAAATAAAGATACCGTGGCATACAAGACGCATGTGGTCTTGGACACATGTCCAACTGACTTAGTGCAGGGGACTGTAGAGGTGATATCCTTCACCTATTGAGCTACCGTGCCCAGCATAATGTTGAAGGAAATAAAAGACACCGTGGCATACAAGACGCATTGGTCTTGAACTATTCTTTCACCTATTGAGTACATGCCAGCACCAATGCCTGAAGAAAGAAAAATATCGGTCATTGACACATGACCAATGACTGATCTGCAGGAGCTGTCAGAGATGATATTCTTCACCATTGAGTACATGTCCAGCATAATGTTGGAGGAAATAAAGTCACCATCTCATACAAGACGCATTGGGCTTGGCCAATGACTTTTGCAAGAATTGTAGAGATGATGTTCTTTACGTATTGAGTACATGCCCAGCACAATGTTGGCGGAAATAAAGACACCGTGGCATACAAGACGCATTGGTCTTGGACACATGGCCAATGACTTATGCTGGAGCTGTAGAGACGAGAGAACTATTCTTCACCTATTGAGTACAAGCCCAGCACAAT
>QOCX01000507.1:8906-27104 GCA_005959815.1 Sarcophaga bullata
TGGTTACATTAGATCCTGTTTCTTTTATTACGGCTTTCAGCATAACGTTAATATTGCAAAACATTTTCCAACAACCCTAGGTACAGTACTCTCTAGCAGTTTATCTTATTAAAACTAAAGAGAGAGAGAGAGAGAGAGAGACAGAGTAAGGAAAATAACGCTTTTTTTTTGGTGGTGGTGGTGGTTGTAATAATAATTTAAATTGAAATTATTAAAATAACTTTCTAACGGGATATACGTTTACAAATAGAAACAAAAAAAAAAAAAATAGGAAAATAGCAAATGTTTAGCATTAACAAAGAAAGGAAGAAAAACATTAGAAATGTTACAACAACAGTTACCCTTTAAAGACAAAAAAGGGTTTCGTAATGTCCGGAAGAAATGGAAATTTTTCAAACATCAGCAAACATTCCCCTGGGGTTTATAAGGAAAATAAATCTTTTTGATATTTTTTTTCGTTTCTGTTTTGAAAAAATAAAATAAAATAATGACTTTGACAAATCTAAGTGTACTGTCGGTCTGTCTGTCCCACAAAAGTGCCATTAATCATGCCTTAAATAATAGCAGCAGCAAGAAATCTACTTTATGTACATACCTCGTCTAGCAAACGAACTGACTGACCTGATATTATTGTTTGGAGTATGTTTAAAGCAACATTTGCAGTTTTCTTTCTAATCATACAGTTTAACTAGGGAACTGAAGTTCACTTTAAATGATAACTACCACTACCACATATTTATAATACAAGGAATATGGGGGTGTTGCTTATATACATGCAATCTTCAGCAGTTTATCACGCATCATCTGTGTTTATCAAACTATTCTCATACTCATACTCTAATTTCTTGTTTTACTTTATCATAACACCACCATCTTACTTCTAAGCAAATAAATTCATGACAATTTATTATTTATCATCATCCAATGGCTTATTTATTGTTTTTATTGGGTTTCCTCATTATTATTGCTTTGTTTTGCAATAAAAACAAAATGCAAAAAGAATAAATAATGTTCGTTAAAGAGAATAGAGAGAGAGAGAGAGAGAGAGAGAGAGAGAGAGTGAGAGAGAGCAGATAAGGATTTGCCGAATTTACACTTTTTTTCTTCTGTTTTCCATGAATTTGATTCATTTTCCGTTTACTCTCTCTCTCTCTCTCTCTCCCTCTCTCTGTTTTATAAACGTATGCATGGGTTCGTGTTTTATGGGAATTATTTCTATTGATAATTTGTTTTCCCCTCTTTATTCATTTTTTTTTTTGTTTTTTGATGACGCATGTTGCCATTCAATCAACACCATTGACACGTAAGAACGTAAGAATAATCTTTCGTATATGAATTGTTATTGAAAATCTATTCTCTCTTGTTCAAATCGCTTATCTTCTATTTCCCTTCAAATTAATCTGAATTCTTCAAATGTTTGTATATTTTTGGCATATTTATGGCAATACTGTGTTACTTTTTGCTGGAATATCCCTCAAGTGTATCACGTAAACGTTTCAAGAATTGCTGAAACGCTTCAAATCTACTCTAGAAGTTGATGGTTTCTACAATGATTCTCTACCATTTTTAAAGAGGTACACATACATACGTACATAATTTTTCATTACAATTCTTTAGTAAGGATTACAAACTAGCTTCTCACACCACTTATATTGTATGTGTTAATTTGTATACATGAATGGCGGGATCTACAGTTTAAAGTCGACTTCGAACAACAGATTTTTGAGAAACTTTACAACTTTTGAAGAGTTTCTTTAACTAAATTCGCCCGAAATTTGTTGTATTTTGTTTGCTAGATCAACTAAATTTGGCAGGGCTTGTCTCGTACTTCTTTCACTTAATTCATCTTTTCTCGACAGTCTTTTGAAAACATGGCTACTTGATGCCACAATCAAATTGCACTCAAATATGTGATTGTGAAGTATTCAACTTAATCGTGCTTTAATTAAGTGGCCTACTGGAGCCAGGGAAAGTATACGAGTGAGTGCACACTCTCCTTATGGCAGAACTCCTTTCCAGGAGTGCCTAGTTCTGCACAGAGCTTAAGCCAAGTGTGCTAAGCTTAATCGTGCCAGGGAAAAATATAGGAGTGTGTGTGCACACCCTTTTTATGATAGAACTATTAATGCACGTAGCTTAGTTTTGCACAGGGCTAAGCAAAGCGTGCACAATTAAATTGTGCTTTAATTTAGTGAACTACGAGTGTGTGCACACCCTTCTTATGATAGAACTCTTTGCCAGGAATGCCTAGTTTGTGCACAGAGCTTAAGGCAAGCGTGCTCAACTTACTTGTACTTTAATTTAGTGACCTACTAGAGTCAGGAAAAGTATACGAGTGCGTGCACAGTCTCCTTATGATAAAACTCTTTGCCAAGAATGCTTAGTTTTGCACTGAGCTGAAGTTATATGAGCATGCGCTCTAGGTAGTTAGCGTATTTACTTATTAAGCGTGAGCCACGGTTAACAACTCAGGACAGGCATCCGTATAAAATATAAAAAAAGAAGAAAATTTCTTCAGCGACTTTTATCTTTTTTTCATTTTTCTGGTAAATACTCTGCCACAAAATGTTTAATCTGTCGACTTTAAAACTGTAGGTCCCGGTACTCATTTATAAATTATCACACAACAACATAAGTGATGTGAGAAGCTAGGCTGTTATCCTCACTAAAGGATGTCTATGTAACAATCAAAATAAAGTATCGTCATATATTTATAAATCTAAGGAAGTACACACACGATTATCCAAATCTACTGATTAAAGTAGGCTTATAATGGCGTTATGAATTCCTTGAAAGAAAGAAAGAAAAAAGAATAAAAAAGTCGTGCAAAAACAAATCGTGAATAAAAAAATTCAAATTTGAAACAGAAACAGAAAAATTGCATTAAAAAATCATCAAAAATTTCTTTTTGACTATCGAACAGAAACAAAAATTGAAAATGCCAATTAAAGGCCTCCGGATAACATTTACGACAAACAAAACCCAGTTCTCAGTTATTGTTGTTCATTTCGAAATGAAACATTCAACATTCAACATTCAACATTCAACATGAACATCAGCAACGTACTTGTTGTACTCATCATGGGTCTCATCATTGTTGTCATCGTAATGCTGAATAGTGTGAAGCGTTAACGGGTTAAATGTATCAGCGGATGTACAGTTTTTTGCTTTCAAACAAATCCATTCGATTCATTGTTTCAATTGTATGCATGTGTGTGTGTGTATGCGATGATAAGCAAAACGTACAAATACTTTGAATTTCAATGATGAAATGCAATACGATTTGATACGAACTGAAATGAAATGAAATTTCGTTATGCAAATTAGCCCCGAGACGTAAGCGTAAAAGAGCAAACGGCATGAAATGACAAAAGAATTGAAGAAATTAAAAAGAATCTAAAATGGCAGATGAAAGAAAATTGGAAAAAGTTAGCAGAGAGATAAAGAGAATCAACATAAAGGTTAACTAAAGCACTGCTACGTACATACAAATGTACATAGAGAACAGAGCCTTAATATGATATTCGTTTCCCGGGGAATGCTTTTCTTTCGTCAACACAAAAATCTACAATTCTTTGGAAAGTTTGCAGGGTTTTTGTTTTGAAACTGACAACTGGCGAAATAGGCCTGCTTCAAAAAAAAAAAAAAATAAATAAATTTTTAAGCAAAAACAATTTGAAAATGCTGAAGTTTTTATTACGTATTTAAGGTTAAGAAGTTGACGTAGTCTAGCAGTTAGTGCGTTGGCTTATTAACAACCCGCCACGAAGATATTAAAACGAAATGTGAAAAAATATTTCTTCGGAGACTTTCTCTTAGTAGAAGAGCTTTAGCTTGGAGGTTCATCACCTTGCTACAGTAAAATATGAAGCATAATGGTATACAACAGAATTGCTTGTCAAAAATCCCTTAGTAAAAATGAGCGCCTTTTGGTATGAACTTAAGCTCAGTGTGTATGTGAAACTACGTATTGATGGCAAAGAGTTCTACTTTAAGGAGAGAGCACATGCGTATACTTATGCCAGCCTCCAATATTTGCTAAATTAAAGCACGATTAAGTTGAGTACTTCAAAATCACATTTTTAATTGGAACTTATTATCTTAGCAAATAATTTAGTCGTTTTGGACTGATCGGCTGTCGTTTATATCCACGCTGAAGGGATGTGATCAGTGGTTGTAATAAAAAGAGAACGATAACGTATTCCTAACGCATTCAGAAGCTTTGTTTCAGAAGAAGCTGAAGGAAATTGGCTTTTGTATTATAAAGAGAAGCTAACAATATACCTTTGCACCTACATACATACATAATTGATCATTTCATGCCTTCAGTCAGTATTACGACCTAGCTTCTGACACCACTTATATTGTGTGCGTTAATTTTTTCTACTTGGGTGGCGGAAGCTACAGTTTAAAGTCAATTCCGAACGACAGATTTTTTGACAAACTTTTCATGGCAATTTTATTTATTCGCAGAGAGAAAGTGGCCGAAGAAATATTTGCTTCATATTTCCTGGAGTTAATAAGCCAACGCACTACCTACTAGTTTACGACGACTTCATAAGCTTTGTAAACTGCTGGAGGTATTGACTGCGAGTAGTAATTTCTGAGCATCTGTAGGGTTGATCAGTAATCCCTTTCATTCATGCTGTTATGATTCAATTGCTTTGTATTTGAGACTGGAAAGAAAGTATCTGCAAAAATATCTGGGAACTCCATAAGAACCATTATCATCACCATCGTCATCCAAATGATGCAGAACCCAAATTTTTTCCACTTACAGCTTTGAAGAGTTTATGTGACCAAAGTGTAGGATAGACAACCTACCCATCCTTCATAAGAATACATCACTGCCACATCATCAATACGAGGATAACGTGTCAGATATTTAGAGTTTTAGGGATACGTAAACAGGAGAGATTAGGTATTTTAGGCGGCTCAAAGTATTCACACTCAATAGATTCGTAATTCTTTATTCAAATATTTTTCACATGCATAAAATATGCATGCATGCATGCATGCAGGCAACCAACAACAATGTTTGTGTTAATTTATCCTACAAAAATATGAAAACAGATACCAACATACCAACGTACGTACATAAATAATTAACATTTGCAAATCAGCTTAAAAATTAAATGCAAATAAATTATAAAAACAACAAAATTGTTTTAATAAAATGGCGGAATGAGACAAAAAAAAAAACAGAAAACAGCAACAACAACATATAAAATATATACAAAGGAGGGGGAGATCAAAGCAGAAGAGCAAATGAAAAAAAAATAAGCATCGCTTATACAGCTGCTGTCTATGCAGAGGGAGAGAAGGCAGATAAGAGGGAAAAAAAAAAAACAAAAAAAAACAAAAATTATTCCAACAAATTTATGCAAATCACGTCAACGCCGATATATAATTATGCAAATGCAAATGAAAAAAATTGCTCGCAAAAGCAACAACAGAATAAAAAAAAAAATTAAAAAAAATACCAGAGATCGTCCATATATCTACAGCTGACTATGAACTGATAACGAAAACTATTTTTATTTAAAAAAGAAAAAAAAGCCAGTAAAAACATGGCAGATTTCGAAAGGACAGGCAGGCAGGGATGACAGACAGGCAGGCAGGCAAGCAGGCAGACAAATGATAGACATGGTTTGGGCTGGAAACAATGAAAATTGATGAAGAAATTAAATCAAAGTGCAACTTACAATTACATAAACATACATATACACACACACACACACATGTGCAAACATACAATTACAATCAAAATTAAAGTCACAAATAGCATTGCAGCAAAGAAAGGACGAGGGGTTGGTGACTGGTGCTGGTGCTGGTGATGGTGTTGGATAATATAACAAAAACTTTAAATCTAATGATGAGCATCATAACAAAGAATAGAAAAATTTTTCTGTATTCCATTGGGAATAACTACTATGCTCTATTATTTAGTTATACAGAGTGTTTTAAGTTTGAGTTTATTTCTTGAATTAACACACAGAAACTCTAGACATTCTTCAATACAGAAAATTCCGGCACTCTAAATGTTTTCTTTGAATGGCTAAGAATATTTGACTTTTCAGGATATACATACATGCATACATACATCCATGCATACATACATACATACAAACATCACTACACACATAAGTGGTCTTTAAAACATTTTAGTCAAGATTACAATCGACCTTCTCGCACCACTTATTCTGTGTGTTAATTTTATCTGTGAGTGGCATTCGATTCCGAACGACAAATTTTTCTCCAGAAGCTCTTCATGGCAATTTTTTTTATTAACTCCCAGAGTTTTTGTCAGAAATCTGCTGAGGGGCAGTAACCGTAGAAATATTTTTTTCATATTGTGTTTCATTAGAGATGTCTGACCGTGGGTTTGAACCGTGTCGTCGCGTCAAATAAGTCAACACATTGACTACTAGACTACGGCGACTTCCTTTCCGTTCCTTTACGTTGTGCACAATTAAAAATCGTAGACTGAGTAGCATATCGTTCATACTTGTTTTATCTTTAATTCGGAATTCGTTAAGGTTTGTTGTTTGCAATTGTCGATTGATTTTTCAAATGAGAAAATAAAAGTTCCACAATATCCCTCATCCGATAGCATGGTGCAGTGATAAAAAAAGCTGAACAGCAAGTCCAAGCATTCTGATTTGAGTACAGAAGAAGACAATCATAGTTATCATGGTTATTTCTATAAAGACGGTTTAGAGGCTTTTAGAAAACTTCATTTCCCTCTAAATTATCCATGCGCGAAGCTTTTCGCAACACAAAGAGAATGGAAACTACAATGCTATAACGAGGTCTGCCAATGTTTGCTCTCCCTGTCCACTGTATCTAACACAACGACTCAATAACTTTTCAAAGCTGGCATGATTGCTAGTCAAACACTATCATCTTAGGACATCATCCAGTAGATCAAACGAGAAAAAACCCATACAACCTCTTTACAATTCTTTAGTCAAGATTACAACTTAGATTTCTACACAATAACCACTCATAAATAAAATTAACATACACAGCAGAAGTTGTGGGAGAAGCTATGTCGCAATCCTGAGTGGAAGGGTTGCAAAGAGCAATTATTTATGTATGTGCGAGGATTTTTCCCAGAAGACAGCTGTGAAGAAGTCACTGAAGAAATTTTTTTACACGCCATTTTGTTCGAGATGTCTGGAATGCAGCTTGAACCAAGTCCTCACATCTAATAAGTCGCCACACCAGCTACTAGACTACTCGCGGCTTAAAATAACTGACATCACTAGTCCACAATTAGCAACAGCTAGTAACTTGAGAGGACCTTTACCAGTTTACATATGAGCTTGACTAGGAAAAATCTTATCTCAACCTCAACTAAACAAACAATTTCTTTCATAATATTTCCATGTCATTGGCAAGTGTTTTATTTTCTTTAATAAAAAGCCTTTAAAGCATCAATATTTTCAATTGAGCGAACATGTTTTGTGTGTAATTTCTATGCCTGAGAGAAATTTTATTTCATTTTAGTTAATCAAACGCAGTAAAACAAATTTCAAAAGAAACCCATTCTATAATGACCCTGTATTTATGAAAGAACGTGTATATGTGTGTGTGTGTGTATATGTTTGCATTTATATAAAATTGCATTATCCTGAATCCTTAGAGCACAAAAGCAGTCAAAGTGGGGTGGTTTGAGGAAGGAGGAGTACTCATTGAAGATATGCTTTAATAATGTGAATTATGAATTCTCTAAACAACAACAACAACAACAACAACAACAAAAAAACTAAAAACAAAATTACAATAACAATGCCAATGCAATGAAAGTAAAATAGAAGAGAAAAGAAAAGAAAAAAAGCGAATGGAAAAAGGTCATGAAATAAAATCCCAACAGAATTATTAAATTTTTCATGCCATTCATTCATTCATTGTGTGTTATTTTAGAATCTCTAGGCTTTATCACTCTCTCTCTCTCTCTCTCTCTCTCTAACTTGTAGCTATGCCGTATACTAGTGCTATACGATAAGTATACAGAATAAAGGGGTGTCGATTGGGTGCGTTTTAAAAATCACAGAATTTATGAAAGTTTTTTAGGAAAACATTGAGAAAAAAAACATTCTGTAAGCCAAGGCACAACCACTAAACTTTCTACACACAAGCACAAGCATCATGTGCAAGCAAAGTTGTGTAACAATTTTTGAAAGACCAAGTTTTGGAAGAGAGGGGGATAGAATATTATTGGTTTTTTCTAAAAATACTTTAGATAAACTGTGTGGTCAAAAGATAGGAAAGAAAAAAAATTTTGTAGTCTTTGAAGGAGACTTTCCCTCAAAAAAGCTCATATTTTCCTTATGGATTGGAATGTTGCCCGTGGAATCATTATTATTAGTTCACTGCTATTTTTCTACCCATTACTGTACGCGCGATACCATTGTACAAACAGTAGTGAATTATAGGAAATCGTAATGACAGAGATTTTGAAAACATCTGACATGAACCAACCCAGCAAACTTGCTTGCAAACGAATACACTCACAAAGGAATTGAAACAAAAAGCAATCGGGTACCTCCAAAATCAGCCATAATCATACGAAATATAAAAACAACACACACGCATTTGTTTCGGCTCAAATACGCACACAAGGCTCAGAATCAAATTTTTTGTTTTTTTTTTTTGTTTCCAATCAAAAACCATTTTTGCAAGAACAATAGCCGCCACAAATTTTTATTCACTTCATCTGCTTGAAAGGTATTTTTCATTTTCATTTTCATTTTCTTTCTCGTTTTCATTCGTTTCAATCGTTTTCTATTTTTACAAATAATTGCCAAGTTTTTCTTCTCTTTTCTATGCTTCGCTAAATGATGCATGAGGTTCGGATTGCTTTGTAAAAAAAATTTCATTTTTAATTTGGGGGAAGAAATCAAATGGAAAAGCTGTGGAAATGAGGAAATTAATTGTAAAGAAAACATCAGACAACCGATTAGACAGCCTATGCATGTATGGATTTGAAAAAAAAGAAAATTCTTTTTCATTTAGCAACACCAGACATGTTAAACAAGCAATTGATTTCGTATTAGTGTCAGTAACAGCTGTAGCGGTAGTGGTAGTAATAGCAGTAGTGGCGGGTGAATTTCAATTTCTTTCTTCTTTTGCATTCCTTGTATTCGATTCCTGCTGGAATGCATTCGGGCGTGTCTGGTTCCTCGTTTCTGATGTTCTGATGATTTATTCTCATTGTCACAAAATCTACATGTTGGGTTCGATAAGAAATGTGTTCAGAACTTAGGTACTTTGAGTTTACAGTGTCCAGACAAAATGGGATTTCTTAACTTCAATTTATTCCCACATAGGATGATGAATATTTCCAATCTCTTTTTATTGTAACTTCTGCAAGATTGCCTCGAGCCCTTTTGATTTGAAAATATCTTTGCAAATATCTAGCCACACTCCATAGAAGCATTCTGGCCTTATCAGTAGTGTGCGAAACTCCACTCCTCACAAGCTAATTTAGCCGTGAATTCTTCAAACGATCTGAAAATTTATAAAGGTAAAGCAGAGGTAACTTTATTTTTCCTACTTCAGTTGGCCCAGTTGGTTCCATACTGTCTTAGATTTAACCTCATAGGAGCCTAGTAATCGAATGACTTGTCCTATGTACCTTCTGGCCCAGTTGAATTGATCACATTTTTTATTGGCATAGACTTTCGCTTGCGAAATACCAGAACATTTTATTTTGGAGCTAAAAAATCACGCTCCTATCCGCAGGCCTAAAGAGCTCTCTTTTTTAAGGAGGATTTTGTTTCTTGATTGCTTTCATTTTCATTTTAGTCTCGTTGTAATATTTTAAAAATAATAAAATCTCCTGGTCTTATCCAAGGGAAAAGGTCTCTTGTTCAATTCATTAAGTCTCCCATTACCCTAACCATAGCCTTCACAGCTGTGGTCTTCTCTACCATGTGGAGCGAAATTAAATTCCAGGGCTGTGGTGGGACAGATTTTCATTGTCTCTCTTATGCTAAGGACAGCTAGTCTCTGCATCTGATCAAACACCAACTAAGCTTTAGATTTGTGCTCTCTGCCCGGGTAATAACCCCATAGACCTAACCATAATGGTGTACATCTAAAGCATTATTGTTGAGCCTATCATCTGCATATCATTATGGCATGTCCATTATAACTATTACCCGCGTTCTTTTCCTTTTCAGGCAATATTTTACATCCTATTCTACATCAACGCCATCTAAGCACAATTGTAATAAGCTTTACCTTACCAACTAAGTATGTATGCATGTATATACATGCCATGTTAAATTTTGTAAAACTAGCAGTTGTTTTTCGCTCATAAAATAAAATATCATTTAATCCCATTTACCCATTAATAAAACCGGTTATCCAATGCAGCTGCACTTTCTCAAATCAATTCAATTCAACGTCACTGAATCCAAAAATCTCGTCATTTAAACTAAAAAAAAAACCAAACGGCAATAGTAGTTGCAGATGGCAGAGGGGAGGAAAGGAAAATAATAGAAAAGAAAAAAAAGTTAGTTGGCATGTGCCATTTGTGGCATTGTTCCAATAAAACAAATGTTCACATAAAAGGAAGAACCGAAACAGAGAGAGAGAGAGAGAGAGCGAAATAACTTTCAATTGCTCGCATCGACACCCATTCATAAATACTCTACTCTACACGGAGTATACTGCTGAACATAGTGTAACGCATAAAACTAAAAAATTCACATCAAAACTATTCTGCAAGCTGTGATTCAATCGTTCATTCATTTAATCATTCGTTCATGCATTCTAGCTGATTGCCAAAAAAAAAAAAAATAATTGAGCTCCAGAGAACGTTTGTTTCATCATCATCCCCTAACAAGGCAACAAACGTAGCGAAGGGAACAAATGTTATCAACGGATAAGAGAGACACAATTTTTCATGTGACACACATACACGTACAATAGTAAAAACAACAAAAGATTTGAATTTGATTATATTCGGGGCGAAATGAAAACGACATCAGTAACGCCATCGTAAAACGATTAGATTCAGTTACAATAACAAAAAAAAAATTTCTCTTTCTTTCGATTAAGCACTCAACGAATTAAAAGTGCCCCCTATAATGGCAGGCGAAAGTGATGGAAGCGTGGTGGCCCCATAGTATATACATTATCGGCAGTATATTGGATATTTATTAGACGCAAATGATCTAATAAAGAGACCCACTGCCACACATATTCAGCTGTCAACTACATGACGTACCGTACTACCGATGTCTAACGAGGCCGTAATGTAGCCCTATTGATGTCTCAATCTGTCATTCTCAACATGATCTGGCAGTTTTAGATCCAGAATACGATCCTTAAACCCAATTTGCCTACGAAATTGTGAACCAACAGACTAACCTGATGACTGCCTTTAGCTTTCAACAGCAGCAAGATTTAAGTTTAGGAATGTGGTTTCCTTAAGCTTAACTGCCCGTTCTGTTCAAGGAAATCGTAAATTACAAACAGTTTCTATACGAATTAACGAGACCAGATACTCAAGCTTCTTTGAATATCGAATGAATACGTATTCGTCTATTCGGGGAAATCCACACACCAGCTCTACTCGACTAGAGTTTTAGCTCTTCTTTCTGAAGAAACATTCCTAGAATTACATGGCAATCTGTGATGAGTGAACTGTCTAACTGATTAAGACCAGCCTTGTCAATTTCGTAGATCACAATAATGGCTACAGAAAATCGGAATGCAAAAATTGGATATCAGATTATACATCAGGGTACATAAACAAGTCGAAACACGTGTGAAAGAAAATCGGCATAGGATGTTAAGGTAAGAAGTTTTTAATTAAAGAGTGGTGGAAGCATTGCATGAAAATGCTATTTCGAAGCAGATATACTTATCTGTCCTACTGGACATACTCACCGAAAATAATTTCCACTTTGTTTACAAATCGATAATATACGTGGGATGTAGAAACGGACCCATACGTCCGATTATAAACGTCATCATCTTAGCATGAGCTTATAGAGGGGGCTAATGGTAAAGATTTCAAAGAAAGGATATCTAACTGAGTGCAGAAACTGATTATACAAAACTCTCCTTAGCTGAAAGGCAAGCTCCAAAACGGGATTCACAAAAAACAAAAAAAAAAAGAGAACGGTTTAGTGGTGCAGCTTGTAATCACTGGTCTTTAGAAGCCATTCGATACTCTAAACCGTCCAGCCATAACGAAAGCACCAAGCTGCAGAAGAATGCTAAAGCACCTCTGATCTTTGTATTGTGGTGACCTCAGGGAAGTCTAGATATTCATCAATTAAGGACCCGCGACAAATCTAAAGAATTTTCTAGCCAAACACTATCAGCAGTTCTCAACTTTGGGTACAAGTTAGGACAATCATAATTAAACTCGGAACTGGAAAGCGGAATTGGCAATGGGCAAAGTGGAGGCCCAAGAGAAACGCGTGTATTTTAACATGATAAGAACGTATTGACACGAACGTTGTTGCCGTTTCAGTTAAAGGATGAGAAATTTATAACGTCACAGACTTATATACCTACCCTCGTTAACGTGTATTACTTCAGGTCTGTTTACGAATTCTAGTATACCGTTACAAATCACAGCAAAAAAGTTTAAAAATTCTTTTGAAACATTTTAAATGTGATATTCGCCAACAACAACAACAACAGCAACATCAACAACAATATCAACGTCAGCTTTTACAGAATATTGTAACAAAGAAAACCAAATAAAAGAAGAAGAAAGAAAGAAATTTGAATCATACGAAGATTAAAAAACATTCCCACTTTCATACTTCATTCTTGTAAATTCCCAACGATTCCAATTGAGTGAATTTACTCGTACTAAATGAATTTCATTTGTGTTAGTGTACTGTGGTGTAGTATTTGTGTGTAACCAACACGTACATACCATCCAATGATATTCGATACAAATAACACACACTACAACAACAAAAAAATTTATCGTGAAAACATTTATTGTGGCAACGACGAACGATTCATTATCAAAGTACGACTGTATTATGGTTTGTTGTTGTAGTGACAGGCAGTCAGGCAAGCAAACAGAGATTCAGTTCGTTATGAAAACAATCAGAAGAGCAATCTTTGAGTCACTTAACGGTAACCTACAGTTATCGTTATAATCCGTAATGAAAGAATGAAAAAGATTAACACCACAGCACTGCTGTTGTAAGTAGTTCATGTAGTGTTTACAAGAATATTTTTTTCTAGTCAGGGTAAGGAAATGCGTTTATTTTGTTATAGAAAGTAGTATCCGAAGGAGAATAGAAAATAATAACGAAACATACTCGAATTATTATTACCATCTTATATTAAATTTTCTTATGCTGTGCCTGACCTCCTGAATTCTTATTGATGAAGAAACTTTCCCTTAAAAACTGTAGATTTTCTCGGATGACCAGACTGCAACCAAGTCCCTAATGAATGTATTTTCAATGTCCGAACTTGTCTATGAACGTCATGGATATTTCGTGGATGTTTCGGTTCCTTCAAAGGTAACTCTTATTTGGATATCTTAGCTGAAGAGCTGGACATGTAAGCTGAATATCGTTGATAATAAGCGTGTACATGCAATATTGCTAGACCCTACTGAACACGTATTTGATAAGAAAATAACCAATTCTCTGATATTCTTATATTGACCATTAACATGACCATCAATCACACAGTAGCGAAGAAGTTTGCATCCTAACAAATGACTTCTGGTGAAGGTCTTATAAAATGCATTCGAATAGACGAAATACTGCTCTCCTATTCCTTCAGCATTCGACAGAGTTTTGCACGAAAGCCAGAGTTGTTATTGGAAAGTTAAGTTATCGGCAGGAAGTATTCTCAAGATGTACTTCGGTCATGCCATTGATCAGTCCTACTTCCACTTCTGACTTTGATGATCAATTTGATTTTTGTTTACTAAGCATAAGAACGCCCACGAAGTTTTTATCCGCTCTTTGGTAGCAATTCATTATTAAAAGTTATGTTTTCCGAACCCTGACTAAAAAAATTATGATTGTTTCTGTTATTGAGCGAATGGCAAAGAACATTTAAAACAAAAAAGTGAATAAACGAACACAAAAAAGAATCGCATTAAAAACCGAATCGGTTTATAACAATGCAAGAAAATACTTAATAACGTACACACTAATATTTACTCACACACATACATATATATGCACAAGCCACTATACGCTTAAAATTATTAAGAGAATTGAGTAAATAAAGGAGTCCAACAAGTTCGAGTTTATTAAGTATTTGCCCAGGCAAATATTTTAAGTCAGAAAAAGAGATCAAAGATATCCTTTGGAATCATTTAATAGCGTAGTGCTAGCATTAGAAAGAAAAAGAGGATCAAAGGAAGTATTGGAAGAAATATCCATACCCATACGTAGTATCCTAAACAACAGATTTCTCTTGAGAACCCCCAACTGTTTGAAATCCCTTGCATTAATATACGTTCCATATAGCCTACTGATAGTAATCGTGGTAATCTCTTCGGTTTCAAATTTCTGTAGCATGGGTAGTTTAATTATGTCTGCCGCACCTAGTGTTGGTGGAAGAGAGAATAATGATTATGAGTCGTCTATTGATTACCGCACACTATGTGGTTTCATCTTTAAAAAGTTCACAGGAATAATTCCATGAAATTCGAAAATAATAAGACTGCCAAGAGTAGCAGTTTCAGCACAGTGCAGTCGCCGTAGTCTAGTAGGTAGTGTGTCGTGTGTGTTAGACATGAGGTCGCTGTTCAAAGCCCAGGGTAGACATCAAAACGAAATACGAATAAATATTTGTTCGGCAACTTCCTCTCAACAGATTTCTGGTCAAAAACTCTCTGAAAGTCAATAAAAATTGCCGTGAAATGTTGCTCAAAAGTCTTTCGTACGAAGTCGACTTTAAACTGTAGGTTCCGGCGCTCAACTTGGGTGGTGTGAGAAGATAGGTTGTAATCTGGACTGAAGCGTCATAATAATCAATTATATACTCATGTACGTATGTATGTAAGAAGACTAGAAGTAATTGAATCCCAGAAATATAATATTCAACCGAAAACTTGTCGGGTAGGGCCATTTTGTTGTAAAATATCACAAAAAATTTACAAAAAAATTTTGTATACTGCCTGTATGAAGCTGCTATAGATTCCACACTCTCGTATGTAAATCGAAAATTTGTTGTTGTTTGAAAAAACAAAACTAGCACTTGAAAGACCCTGTATGCTTTCAAATATAAATACTTCATATTAAATACAACAAAAAAAAAAAAAAAAAGAAAAAAATGGTTTTTAAACAAATAAACACAAATAAAGTGAATAAAACAAAAACTAACACACACACACACACACAAACTGTGTTTAAGGACTGAAGATGAAGAACAAAGCATAGAAACAATAAAAGAAAAAAAAACCCAAAAAGTAGAAGAATAAATACGAACGAAATCATGTAAAAATCAGATTTCAGGATGCCACAAAACACTGGTCGTGATAGTGGTGGTTTTTGTGTGTTTAACTGTTAATGTTTGAGTGAGCGTAAGTGGTGCGTACAAGTAGGTGAGACAGTTTGTGTATGTGTGTGTGTGTGTGTGTTTGTTAAAGTAAATTTATAGAATTTATCACAGCATTGTCAACATAGCGTTTTTGGTACAATTTTTAGCGATTATTTTCAACAAAAAGAAAATAGCAAGAATGGTGGTTAAAGGCCTTTAGACGTAGATGGATGGATGGTGAGTCAGACATGGGTTGATTGATAAATCGAAGTCACAATTTTAATTGAGGCCTTACAACGCATGGACAACTCATGAACAAAAGCACGACAAGAGCATAATATCAGGTGAAAATTTAAGCGCATTTAAGTCGCAAGGATCGAAAGTAATAAGCAGCAGTTCCGGAGCTTTTTGGATACAATCTGTAACATCTGGCTTACAGACTGAAGAGTTACAATTTCTATGTTAAAAATTAAGACAACAGGCAACTATCGATAACTCATGGAGGTTATCGATTACTATCGATATACCAAAAAGGAGTGGTGAAAAACCAACAAGAAGGCTGTCAATCCGGAATGGACATTAGTTCCAAGACAGATTCAGATGAAAATATTCATTACTGCGCTCATCTGTGGTGGTCCGCGTAGTCTAGGAGGTAGTGTGTTGGCTTATTAGACGAAAGGCCAGGGTTCGAATCCCGGTCAGTCATCAAAAACGAAATATGAAAAAATATTTCTTCGGCGACTTCCTCTCAGCAGATTTTTGGCAAAAACTCTGAGAGTAAATAAAATTGCCATGAAAAAGCTTCTCAAAAAATCTGTCTTTCGGAGTCGACTTTAAACTGTAGTCCCCGCCACTCATGTATAAAATTAACACACACAACATAAGTGGTGTGAGAAGCTAGGTCGTAATCCTGACTGAAGGGTTGTAATGGCCAATTATGTATGTATGCTCATCTGTGGACCGCTTTTAATTTGAATGCAATTTCGCCTTTACGCTGTTTTCAAACATTTTTCAAGTTGTCAACCTTTACGGTGATGGCTGGTGTATTTTGATTTTTTTGTTTTTGTTTTTGTGGATTTCTTTTATTTGCCAACATTTACCACACACAACAACAATAGCAGTGTTTGTGTTGTTGACATTGTATGAAGACCATGTCAACACAACTAAAAACTAAAGCTGCCGCAGTACTAACACACACACACACGTACACTTACAAACACATACACTTTCATAATGTTGTGGCTGGTTGTTAAAAGCTACTGCTGCTGTTGCTGTTGCTGCTGCTGCTTTTGCTATTGAGTTGGTGGTAAAATTGAACGCTTTAATATTAAATGCTGCCGCCGGTGTTAATGTATCCCATTGTTGCAATCATTTGTTAAAAACGAAAGGACAACAAGGACTACGACTTCGGAGTATGAGATGGTAATGGTGACGGTGGTGGTGGTGATGGTGGTGGTGTTGATAGAAAAAAAAACTGAATTTTTATGGCAAAAACAAAAATTATTAAAAACGTAGAATAGCAGCAGCATCCATAACAGGCAGAAGAATAGTTCACCCAGATGAAAGTATGAAAGTGTAAATAATCCTGTGGTTTTTCCTATTGTAAATAATTAATTGCTGAATAACAAATGAAAAGCAATAAATAAATAATAAAAATAAAAGCAAAAAACAAGAATAGAAAATAAAAGAAAAGTTGAAATAACAAAAAGTAAAGTAAAGTTAAGTGCCAAGTAAATAAAAAAAAAAAATTATTAACAAATAAATACGAAAATAATAGAAATAGATTTGTGGAGTTTGCAACAATTTAAAAGCGAATAATAAATTTATTGAAAGTGTTTGTTTTTTACTCAGCCTGAAAGGCGGAAGCCCAGTAATAGCTATAAAAGGTAAAATAATAATACACAGTGTAATAAAAAATAAAATTGAATTTGAAAGTAATTCCTTTTTTTTTTTTTTTATTATATTTTCTCTTCGTTTATGCATCATCTGCTCATTCGTTCATCGTAGCAACAACCACTTTATTCGCTTGCTTTCGTATACTTTAACGCCATCTACTAGAAAATAAAGTGATTGTTTCGTTCAGCTATTCATTAACAGAGGTTGTTTTATATGCACATCTGTTAGCATTTACTGTTAAACAACATTAGCAAACAGTGTTGCCATGTTTTGCTTAAATAAATCATTAATATTTTTAAAATACTTGCATTAAAAAGGATCTAACTAATACAGTATACCTTCAATTCTACTCGTACTGATTTAATATTTAGTTTGGCAACTTCTAGAATTTCATTGTGGGATTTGTTATTACCACTTTGTATGTCTTTGTTGTTGTAGTTTGTTATACAACAATATATAACTTCAAAAGTGTACCTTAAGTTCTGTTCGTACGGCCTTAATATTTGCTGTGGCAACTTCTAGAATCTTACGGCAGATGTTTCCTCTGTTTTGTTGCTGTAGTTTGATCTTTTTTAATTCTATTTTCGAAGTATTTTTGTTGTTTCATTATTGCAATTCGATGTGAAATTAATTTTTGTTGTTTTATTATTATTTGGTTTGAGCCCCTTAAGCATGCGTATGATGATATGATGGTTAGGGTCACAGAAAAGTTTTTACGAACTTCAGTCTGGAGGTTCTTTACAGCAGAAGGCATAAATTGGGAGAATTTTGTACTGCCAGGCTTTCACAGCAAACTCTTGGAAA
>QOCX01000507.1:62139-92062 GCA_005959815.1 Sarcophaga bullata
AGTCATCTCTACTTTACAAGGACTTATCATGGTGTTGTGATTAATCATTGTCTCTCCCCAGAGAGGACCGCAACAATAATAGTCGCCGAAAGATCAAGCAATTTTTTTTTCACCACTACATACATAAGCTAACACAATATAATAAAAATAATTATTATTTAGTCAGGATTATGACCACGGCGACTTCTCAATTCATTCATTCTGGTAATTGATTTTATCCGCAAAGCATTATCTCCTCACATCCAAACATCCTAGGCCATGCTAGAGGGTATTAATTGACCGTTTAGCTAGAAGAATTTGATTATAAAACTGAAAAAAGCAGCAGTACGACAATAGAATTTCACAGAGCCTGTGCAAAAAAAAAAAAAGATGAAAAATCCTTGCCGATTACTAATCATGCTGTCTGCACTGTTCTTTCATCAATACATTCTCCATTTTAAATTCTTTCTATTTATTAAGCTTGGAAAAAGCTATTAAACAAGGCTCTGTTAAGCTTGGCATTCATGATAGTAGTTTCTTAGGGGCGTCTTTTCCAGAAAATAAGGGGCCATAAGGTCTCCCACACCAAACTGCCTACCATGTACATACAAATGGCATTCTGTTGACACAGAATGAAAAGTTTCCTTTGCAGTTGTTGAGATACAGCATGGCTTGAGCCTAAATTATTGGGTCTTTAAGGATAATGGCTAGCGATTGATATACTATTTACACTGTGACAGAAAACAACTTCAACTTTTTCATCAAAATTATCTGTAATTGCGTGGAACGTTGTTTGATTGATGGGTCCTGGGCCCTAGATGTGTGAGAAGCCTTTACTACGACTGTAAGTAATTCCAATTCTCTTCAATGTCACATGCCAGTGATCTCTGTCATCCTTGACTGAAGGTTCCCATAGAAAGAGAAGTGATGTAGCAGGACTTATTCTGGAGTTAGATCGATATTTAATGGATATCACACTTAACATACAACATTTTCAGCTCACCTTTTAAGTAAAAACGCACAGTAAGAATACACAGAAGAAAAGAAAGTAAATGGAAAACATTAAGGCCGCTGATAAATGATGCAATTTGGTGTTTAAAACAATTTTACTGACGATAAACGCTGGTGGAACATCCGTGTTAGTAATTTTTAAACGAACAACAGACTGCTTTCTATGCATACAAGTTTCTTTGCTCCTTCTATGTTGCATGCAGCATATTGCAATCACGACTGTTTTATCACCAACCAGGCTTTCCTACTGCTTAGCAAACGACAAGGAGTATCGAAGATAAAACTAAAACCAATTGATTGTTTGCCTTGACAATGAGAGCACAGAGAAAGAAGGAGAGCAGCAAGGTAGTTGCTGTGGTATTGGTGTGACTGAGTTATCGAAGGGTTTTAATAGAATTTTTGTTGTTCATTCAGTTTAGATAAGTGCTGATACGTTTTGTGTTTTTTCTTGCTTTTTCTTACTGTCATGGTATTTTGCTTTTTTTTTTCAAGTTTCTTTTTAATCTTCCCTGTTGGATGCCAACATTTTTTTTTCATTTGCTTTGTTCGCATGGCTGACTGGCTGGCTTTTGTTGCAAGTTAAAGTTGTTGCNNTCTATCGTTACGGCTGCCTTTTGTCTCTCTGAATCTTTATAATTGTCAGTTGGTGGTTGTGGGTGCTTTTCTCTTTTCTCTTTTGTTGGTTTTTTTGGCTGATTTCGTTGTTTTCCTTTTCGTAGCTATCTACCACCACTAGCACTTTATTTATATCTTATATATATGTGTGTGTGTGTGTAACATTTAAAAGTGTCCTTGACTGGATTTGGCCAAAGGTTTCATGACTTTTTCAAGCAACAAAGAAAAAGAAAGTTTCTTAAACGGAATAAGAAGAAAAAAAAATGGTCGTAACGTTTAGATAGCTTGTGAACTTTGTTACCAACACACTTACCGATTGTTAAAATTGAATATAACTTCGCTCGAGTTGCTTTTCAATTTTAGCACTTTATCCACAATTTGATGTTAAACAAGTGCAACACACCACATCACACCACAATACACCATTAAATCCAATAAAGACAGGCCAAGGAATAGAAAAAGAAACAGCAATTGAATTCAGCTATTGTTATAAGCCGTTTAATGTTCACCGTGGCAAAAGTAACGCCAGATAAGGTAGAAACCAGAAAGTGATAGAAATCGAGAGAAATGATTGCTAAAACAAAATGGCGATTAAATTGCCACAATTTGACACAATGTGTGACAGTTGTATGGGAAACATACGTTCATTTGCTTCTAGTTGTTGCTTTTTTATCTAAATTTGAGGAAAATTCGTTTCGTAGAAATGAATTTCGTGACTGTAGTGTCTTTAAGTCGTTCAAATAGCTTTCAAACATTTTAAATACAAAAGGAAGTAGTCCCATTAGAAAGATTCAGATTATCTTTGAAAACCATAATCTACAAGAGAGAGGGCCAATTATCAGAAACCTTTAGCATTTTTGCTCTCTTAATTAGTGCTCCTGTAGATTTGTATGTTGTTCTCATATCTTATTGCCTAATGTACAGTGTGTTGGTTGATCAGATGCTTCATCCTTAGGCTAGTAGGTAGTGTATTGAACAAGAGACATGAGGCCTCGTTTTAAACCGCAGGTCTCAGATCTTGAATTATGAAGAAATATTTCAGTCGCGGCTTTCTCTCTCTTCTCATACTGCAGACAAAAACTCTGGGAGTCAATAAAATTACCATGACAAAGTGTCTCAAAAATCTGTCTTTTGGAATCGATTTTGAACTGTAGATTCCGTCACTCATGTATAAAATTGACACACGTAACAGAAGCGGCGTGATAAACTATGTCGCATATCTACTGATGGGTTGTAATGACTAATTATGTATGTATGTATCACTGAGTGGGGCTTGAACCATAGCCTCACGTCAAATAAGTCAACACGCTACCTACTAGACTGTGACGACTTCAGTGATAGTGAATAACTGTCACTCTCTTCTGTCACTCTTTTTCTATTTCTTGCCATTAAAGCTTCGGGACTGAGTATTCAGAAGCCAGTTTCCTATTATAATTGATATGAGCTGTCTGATCAATCTATGCCTTTAGGCAGGTTTTTGTGCTCTAACTATTGTATTCGCATGATTTTTTTTACGTTCTCCAGATTTTTTTTTTTTTGCTCAATCATTGTCACTTCATTTTGTCCTGCAACTATTTTTGATTGCATCTGGTTGCCAAGCATTGCAAAGTTGTCAGTGTCAGTCAAAATATGCAGTTGGGGTTGGACTCCAGAATTGCAATTGCATGACTTTAACAATTTCATTCATTAATCTTAATACACGTACTTGCAACATTCTGTCCCGTATTTATTAAGTCTTTCACTAGATTTTGTTTGTGTTTTATTTTCGAAAGTTTGTTGCATTTTTGTTCAATTCAGAAATTCTTCTTTTGTGTTATTAAAACGAATAGTTTTTGAGATTTTATTTCCATATGCCAAGCATAACTTAAAAGGCTTTAACAATTGCTAGAGACGGTGGTGGCGCTTTTTTGCAACCCCTCTATTGTGGTATTTTCTAGTTTACAAGACAAAACTTCAAAATGTTATCCGCAGAAAGTTAATTTTGTGAAACGCTTAACTTACGACCTGTAATCGGTTTGAATAATTAAAATGCCTTTTAAACGGAATTAAAACATTTGGCATGTTCAACATATTGCACCACGTAAATTGTATACTTTTTCTCTCTCTCTTCCTATCTCTATTTCTTTTCCTCATTCTGCTTGTCCTCCTTTTTTTTGGTTGTAACGAGTTTTTCTTCTCAAAATGCAACATCATCAGAATGTTGCAACACGCACATATGAAAACACGCAACCATACGCAACAACCAGCCAATTTGAACGCTCATGTAAATGTGTTACAAAAAACATGCATACTCACACAAATACAAACTTACAATGTTAAATTCCTGTATACACAGACACACACACTGAGAGAAAAGAGAAGGCAGGAGGAAGAAAAAATATGGCTTTTCAGGATATCCAGAGAAACTAAAACAAAAGGGACAACCCTGATGCAAAACAGAACAAAAAGTTAAAGATAAACTAAAAACAAAAACAAAAAAAAAAGAAAAGTTTGTGGGGGATGGGGCTGGTGTCGTAGGAAAACAAAAATGTGCCAACATGACAACAAGAACAACAACAACAATTAAACATCATCAACACTGTAGTCATCAGCAAACATTATCCACACTACCACCACAGATGGATGGATGAATGGCTAGATGGACGTACCATCACCACCGCCACTACCACCACCATTACCACCACTAACAGAGTAACGAGCTGACCACGACAGAACAGCAGCTGTTCATTCAAATTTCAGCTGCAGCCAATTGTCATGTGGTAAAAGCATCACAACACAAACACATACATACATACATACATACATATGTATACCTTGGCAATCCTTGTTGTATTCACATACACATAACAGGACTTGCCACAGGCTAACATACTTGCAATTCCGCGATTAATTGGATCCGTCATTAATAGGAGGTCAATATTAAATGGAGAGCGTTTACTTGGGCCATCGAACCATCAATTGAAAGTTATTGAATGGAACAGCTGCACATTGAAAAAAAGCATCATGAAAAAAATCTAAAAATTAAATAAAAGAAATCCTTTTTCAATATACGAGGGTAGGTCAATAAGTCCATGACTTTTTTATTTCGAATACAAATTTTTTTAGAAATAAAAACTGTGTTTCCAGTTTAGATTTGGAAACAGGAAATAATCACTCTGGTAACAGGTTGGGTGAGAAGTTCGATTCGAAGTCAAAAACGTGGATATTTGTTATGGACCCTGATATTGGGAATCTGGCTGACCTTGTCTTCAAACAAACAATCTCTTTACTTATGTTGTGCTTTTTAATTTTCAAAGCGGATAAATCCTCTAGAAAATGCCACAATTTTGAGTGCAGTTTGGCTGGTGATGTTAGTGTTTTGATTTCATTTAGGAAAGGCTTCTAATTAGTACAGGCAATTACGTTTTTATAATCTGTAAAACTGCTTTACCATTGCACAGAAAAATAGTAGAGCAATCAGCGTTATATTTGGCATGCATCTGCCTGCTTGTTGCTCTGAACTCCCACCTAATCTAAGCTCCCTATCCTCCCACATTTGCTTCGAAACATTGAAAAGTTAAGGCAACCTGACTGCCAATTAGTTTGCGTTAGAGTTGATGGCATAGACTTCCCAACTTAGAAAATTTGTTGACAAGTTCTCTGAAGCCCTTTTAAATGCTTTATTCTGAGCTCAACACCACGTAATTTTGTATCACTGCCACTTGCATACCACAGAGAGGTCCTTTCATTTTTTCAGAGATTATATTGCTTCGAGTATCCCATTCACCTGTGTTACATGATTTAATTGCAAATGACTTCAAACCCCAAAACTTTACAAATGGTACCGGCCAACGAGCAGTTAAGGAGGGAGTTAGTAGCAACCAGTCAGGACACAATGTTACTGATTCATAGCAAGTTCGATTCCGTCTTCAATTGCCCTAAATATAGTTTCTATTCTGATGGCCGGTATAATCAGAGGTAACGTATTTAAATGCATCTGAGCCTCTAACTCAGATCAATTAGTTGCAAAATACTTTCCAAAGCCTCCTTTTGGTAAAGAGTTGTTAGCCTGAGGCATGTCCTGTGTTAACCGTCGCCACTTTCACTATTAATCTCCACTCCTTTGGCCGTCACAATCGTATTCAGATTCAACCATTTAGCGGCGCCGTATACCAGTCTCTAGTTTATCCAACTCTGAGTGGATTGCTTTCAGGTTTGTCCTATCTACATGGCTTCATAGGTAACTATTGCGGCCTTTGTCGAGTACACATCTGATTTACCTGCAAACAGTTTGCACGATAAGCCTAATTCCCCTTGTCAATAAGACAATCCCTTAGGTTTCCACAGAGATTTTTGTTTCTTGGTAACAACTTATTGTCCTTGGACATGAGACAGTACCCCATTTACCAAATTAGCTAGAAAAACTTCAAAAAACAAACTGAAACTTGGCAAAATAAAATGAAAATATGAGAGGATAGGGGATATATTTTGTGATAAAAGAACGAAAAAGATACAAAACAAAAACATTTGTTATCTCGTCTGTCTTATAAGTTAATTTAAAACTTTAAATCAATTCCTACAACAACAATATGAATTCCAAAAATAGTTTTTTTTTTCTTTGGCAAAAAGTCAAAAGATGTTGTCTCTCGATAACTATGCAAATAAATATCTTGAAAAAGTGTTCATCTAAATAGCGACACTGTGTAGGTGGGCAAATAAATGTTTAACTTTATTTACTTGCATGTGTGTGTATATGTGTGTGTACATGTGAGTGAATTAGAAGTACGAGTGTACATAAATCTATCAAAATTCCCAGAGTATAATTATCTATTGGCATCACGTGTTGTTTTCCTGTTTAAAACATTTACTTGCTGTTTGTATCAGAAGACAATACCAATCCACAGACGAAAATACAACAACCAACCAAACGAACCGAACCGAAGTGACTCCAATGATATGCCATCAGATTATTTGATATCTCACAGGCATAAACGACTGAATTCCTTGGCATTGTGATGATGGCAGCATGTATGCGAATAAACTATCTGTGTTAGTATCTGTTTAAGTGCCATAACAATTGTATTAAATATTAGCACAACTGCCTACACATACTCACACATACTCGTACGTATAATATGTACTTACATTGTATGGCAGAAATACATTTTAATCTAATCTACATATACATGCATATGTACATGCATATGCACGCAATATCACTGTCACTAACACATACGTATTTATAGGAGTAATAATAATAATAATAATCGAAATGTGCATGTATGTGTATGTGTTTGAGGCAGTCATTTTACTTCATTTTTATACCACTTACTCGTATACAGAGTAGCAACGATGTTGTGCAGGAGCATAAGTGCAGTAGTTGTAATTGTGTTAGTGTGTTAAGGAAGTCTATAAGGATGTTTAAAGACAATATCATTGGCGGTAACATTACATTGTCACATTTGTGTCAAGTCAGTGCCAAGAGTATTTCAATACAGAACAGTCTATACACTTGAAAATACACATACAGTGGTATACATGTGTATGCATACATGTGCAATATTTCTCTACTAATGCAACAATTGAGATTTTATTCTTCCATTTTTAACCCATACACACACATACTCCCTTACATATATGCATGCTTATATTTAAATATTACGTTTTACGTGTCAAACTACGCACGTTTATTTAATTGAAAGGAGTAGGAAGGTTAATATCTGCTAGTGAAACTTATTAAGTGTAAGGATTTTAAGGATATTATGGTTTAAAGTATAAGGATAGCAATGATTGCAATTTTGTATATGCAGGTAGACAAAATACAAAACACGTGGAAATAAAATCTTTCAAATTGGTTTTATGCAAATACCAAAAGAAATATTTTAACTTTGAAATTACTTGTCACTTAAAATAAGAAAAAATAATTTGATTTTAAAGCACTTTCTGCTGGGGGGGTTATAATATTTAAAATGTTTTTTGTTTTAAGGATTTACATTGAATTTCATTTGAAAATACAACAGAGCGGTAACTTTTAAATCAGACTGTTAGGCAGTAAGGAAAAGGAATTTGAAAATCGCTCATTAAACTTGTTTTACCAGGCATTGTAGTGACATATTTTCTGCAGGACTAATGAAACTGCAAATATATTGAGTGGTTCATCTAACGGCTTAAATTTGAACCATCGGATATTTCCAATCTGGCAATACTTAGGTCATTCTATTCTGCCACCAAATTCAGTACACTACACTGAACGTAATGAATCGGAATACGTTTGAACACATTAGACACGCTGATGTCGATTTTCATCTTTTCGAATGAAGCTCTTCTTCAAATGGCCGCATTTGAATCTTAGAAAACCCACACATGATCTTACAGAAGCCAATGCATCCATTACGAGTGACTGTTTGATAAGGCTTGTGCTAAGGAGGCATCATTGGCCCAAAAAAAGGAAGACGGCGCAACCATCATGGTCAATGGAGAGACATGGCAAAATCGCTGCATTTGAGGCTTAGAAAACCCACACATGATCTTACACAGGCCAATGCATCCATTACGAGTGACTGTTTGATGAGACTTGTGCTAAGGAGGCATCATTGGCCCAAAAAAGAAAGACGGAGTGATCATCATGGTCAATGGAGACACTTTTGCATTAAACGAAGCAAAATATTTTCATCTTGCTCGGAACTTAATAAGCAAAATTGCCATATTTGGGGCTTAGAAAATCCAAACATAATCTAACAGAAGCCAATACATTCATTACGAGTGACTGTTTGGTGCGGCTTGTAGAGCGGGGGCACCATCGCGCCATGATAACCAATTTTTTTTTGTACCCACTCTTCATGGTATCGATGTGTACTATGTTTGGTTTCAACAGGATGGTACAACTTGCCACACATCTTCTGCCACAATAGATTTACTGCGCCAAACGTTTGATGGCTGTTTAATTAGCCGAAATGGTGATGTCGGTTGGCCGCCAAGAAGCTATTTTCTGTGGATCGCATTTAAGGAAGAGAAAAACAGAGACATTGCAGAGATACAAGATACGAGTGGCTGGGGGCTCGATAAAGTCCACGAAAATTTGTCCAATCAAATGAGGTACTGTCAGGTCAGTATTGAAGCTGCCGTACTTTAGTAGGTTGTGTGTTGGCTTATTAGACATGAGGTCACGGCTCGAACTACACGTTAGACACTTCCAACAAGATGAAATAAAAAAAAATATTTCTTCGGTGACTTCTTCTCAACAGGATTCTGACAAAAAAAAATTTAATGAAAAAAACCATAAAATTGCCATGAAAAATTTCGCAAAAATTTGTCGGTCGGAGTCGACTTTAAACTGCAGGTCTTGCATCTCATGTATAAAATTAAAACACACAACATTAGTGGTGGTTGAGAAGCTAGGTCGTATTCCTGGATTCGTCGACTATTCTGCAAAGAACTACAGAAAAGACTTTATGGATCTGTGGTGTTACTTTGGCTAATTCGAAAATAATTAAAGGAAATTATAAGAAATGCTCGTCTAGTTCTCCATACTTTAGCGTTTGCATTAACCTTAGCAAATCTCAAATACAAATGAAAACTTTAAATTGTTTTTCTTTCAAAGTAAAACTTATGAAAATTTCAATTTATTTCAATGTCCCCCACGTTGTTATTATTTCTCCCTTCATATTTACAAGAGAATTTTCCCTTTAAAACAACTATTAGATGCTAATGCATTACAATGACTATCATGGTCCTAAGGGTTGTTTGTTGTTGAAATAAATTTAAAAAATCTTCTTAAATTGTTTGTATTTTCTTTATAAATTTATAGCATAAGCAAGCAATTATTTGAAAAGGTTAATTAGTTTTCATGAATTATAATTGCCTGTGAGTGAGTGAGTGAGTGAGGTGGTGTTCCCCTTTTTCTGTTTTAATAGACTTTCATGTTTTGAGGGAAGTGAGTGAATGAAACTTTGTTTACGTGGCAATAATTTAATGCGATTTATGCAATTTTGATTTCATTTGAAAACTTTTCCTTTCTTATTTCCATTTTTTTCTCATTTTTCCATTTGGTTTTTGGGGTTTTCATTTGTTTTTTTTTTTCAGTTTTTTTTTTGTTTTTTCTTTTCAAATTTGGGATGATTTTCCCTTTCTTATGATGAATTATTTATGAGTTTCTGCATTTTGCATTTTGCATTTGCATAAGTAGACTAGATAAGTGATGAAAGGGAGGGAGTATCAAGTCGTGATATCGTATGTGTGTGTTAATAATTTAATTAAAAACAGATTTTTCTCATAAATTTTAATGCAAAAGACTTGTGAGAAAATTTCGTAAATCTTTGGTACTTTTTTTTTGTTTGTTTGTTTGTTTGTTGTTGTTATTGTCACCTAAACAATGCGGTAAAGTCACCACATATTTGCGGATGCAAACCAAAAATTGCATTTTATTATGTGAGTGATGAAAATGTAGGTCACACAGTAATTAAATGAAATGAAATTAAAGAAAATCCTATTAAGATTTCTAATAGAATTATTTCAATTTAAAGCTTGAAACAAAGTCATAAAGACATTGGAAATGTCATGATTCTATAGGAGGATTGTCAGATTAATGACACTATAAGTGATGTTGTTCTCATCATTTGGCTTGAAAGATCAATGTATTCCTTCTCTTCTTTCTAGGACATTTTTAAGACTTTTTTCTTTTTAAGAAATTCATTCGTAATCTCTTTAGCCTCTTCTTATTCCTTATTTACTTAAGCTAGCTACTTAACCTAGCTTCATACACCACCTATGTTGTGTGTGTTATTTTCATAAAACCTCCAATTTAACTTTGACTCTGTATGACAGAGTTCAGTAGCTTGATGCAGTGCAATTGTTTACTGTCACAGCTTTAGCTTGGATTTGAACTAACGAACTAACGGACTCTATTTAGTAAGCCAACAAACTATCCATTTAGGATGTATTACATGAATCATGATATATCATGCAGTTGCCGTAGTTTAGTAGGTAGAGTGTTGGCTTAGACGAGAGGTCGTCATTCAAACCCCAGTTGAAAAAACGAAAAATATTTTTTCCTCTGAGATTTCTGGCAAAAACTTCGAAAGTAAATAAAATTGCCATGAAAAGTTTCTCAAAAAAAAAAAAAAATCTGAATCTTCGTTCGAAGTCGACCTTAAACTGTAGGTCCCTTTACTCATGCATAACGTTAAAGCACACAACATAGTGGTGGTAACAGTTCGTGACACTGACTGTAATGTGTTGTAACGGCCAATTAAGTAAGTAGGTAAGAAAGTAAGTATCACATACATTGCCTTCCACAATATCTATACTAAAACAGAATCTAGAGAAACTTCTGCTGTAATGACGCCTGTCGCTTCACTGTGTTTGTAACATAGAATTAAAAAAAAGACCTGGAGACCAATTAGCAAAGTTTCTTGAGTGTTGGATCCTCCAATAAAAGATTTTTTGAGAAAATTTTCATTGAAATTTTATTTACTCTCAGAGTTTTTGCCAGCAGACTGTTGAGAGAAAGACAAGAAAATTTCGTCTTGTTTTAAGGCCTAATTAGCGTAGTTCCTCACCACCTGCACTCAATACAATACACGAATGCATTTTTGAGGACAAATCGCTGTACTTTACTGCTTAATAACTTCTAAGGAATAGTATCAGCCTGATAATAGAAATGGTAAGCCTATGTAGCCTTTGAGTAGATAGATTAACTAGAGCCTTCGCTTCTTTTTTGAGCCTAGAATTGTGTTTAGAAAAATTGTGTTTCTATGCCAACTTCAGACGTCTGTTATTCTAAATTAACAAAATGAGTTAAACTTTGACTGCTTGAGATTGTTTATACCGAAACTTTGATACTACAAAGCTAACATAACTGAGAGAATAGTCTATGCTGTTTACAGAAGTGGTTTACAGCTATGTGATGAATATTGTTTGAGGCTTTTATAAGGTTTCTAATAGCAATCCTCGGCAAGTGGCCTGCTTGTAGCAGAAATATGGTTAGTATTAGCATATACAGAGATTTCAATTAACAAAAAATAACTATTGCTAGTTCAGCTTGCAGTAGACCAATTACATTTTGATCTTTGAAGATCAGCTGAGGTAACAGCTTATACTAGACCAATCACATCTTTGTCCACGGAGGCTGTTCAATGTTTCGAAAACGATCGAAAAGAAATTAAAAGAAGTTCTAAAATGTCTTAGACTGTATAATAAACAACCAGAAATAAAGTTAGGATTACAAGAAAGGCATACAACCAAAATTCTAAACTCAAAAGCAATCACAAAACTATCTCAGATACTAATTTTATATTGGATTATCTGTCAATTGCCAATTTTATTAAAAGAATTAATTTTTTCAAACCATAAATCTTCATTAATCTCACAGAAAACTGCATTCATTATAATAAAATTTTGATTTTTTTAAGTGACATTCTCGTTTTAAATCCATAAAATTAAGTTTTGATTTCCTTTACTGATGTCTCTTAAATAAATAATTAATTAATATTCTTAAATCATTTAGAAAATACTTTAAAAGCTTTAATATTGCAAAATCTATACGTATATGTACATACATACATACATACGTATAAATATTGCATTTAAACAGTTTAAGCGGAATTATATTATATTTCTACTCTTAAATCATCATCAATTTTTTTTTATATTCCAACAATGCTTATAAAAAAGTAGAAAAAAAGCGAGAGAGAGAGAGAGAGAGAGAGAGAGAGAGTGCAATAGCGAGAGAGATTTCCTATATTTTTACACAAAATCTACTAGAAATTTATGGCAGTCATATAAATTAAGATTTGGCATTGGGCCAACAACAAAAACAAATTCAAAAAAAAAGTCATGGAAAATATTCTAGTCATAGTATGTTGAAAAGTGTGACAACAAAACAGAAAAAAAAAACCGTTTACCTATTACCGATACTGCAAGGGCTTGTCTTGCCACACATTTATTATTAACATGCAACATATAACCGAACACAGATGGAAATATTTAAATACTCATACTCGGTACATAGACAAACATTGAATTTAATGTAAATATTAGAATGCATGCATGTACATACATACATACATACATATGTATGTAGGCATGTGTACATGTATATATCCTTTAAATGATACTCGTTGTTATAGCCATATTCATACATCAAGAAGGAGATGTTATTTTCAATTATTTGGAGTTGTAATACCTTCATTCCAAGTCCATTTGACTTGTTAGGCAGTCATGCATTTAACTGAGGGATTAATAATGAACTCTCATGCATCCAAATTGTTTGTTCTCATTTACTTATTCATTCAATTGGTCATTACAACCCTTTAGTCTGGACTACAGCCTAGTTCCTTACACTACTTATATACACACAACCTAATTGTGATGAGTGTTGCATTCTACAGTTTAATGTCGACTGCGAATGACAAATTTTTTGAAAAACATCTTCATGACTGCCAGTCATGATGCTATTCTTCCAAAAAGAAAGCCATATCATCTAAGGATATTTCAATATTATACGTTAGCAGATACACCGCCATCTTAGCAGGTTTTCTGACACTGAATACTGTCGATCGTTTGCTGTTAATGCACTTTAAGTTTGGTTTCCAAAATTTATTTGTGCGAACTCTTTAGTATGATAAATTCTGAAAGCTTTATTACTTTCACATTATTTTTTGAAAAACCATGTAACGACAATACATGCGACCATGGCTATGTACCCATTCATTCATTCATTCATTCATTCATTCATTCATTCATTGATTCATTCATTCATTCATTCAATACCATGTAACATACACAAAATACACATGGAAGTACTGTAAAAAAGACAGATGCGACAACTGTCGACACGTTTTGTGCAGGAAGAACATGTAAAAAATCATTCAAACAAAAACAAAAAAAATTTATTGTATTTGTAATTGAGGAGTGTGCACAAAAAAAAATTTTGTTTCAATTATAAAAAGGCAAAGAGAGAAATTATTCGTTATAAATTATGTGAGCTTTTAATGGTAATAACATACCAAACTTGGTTGGCAATACTCCAAACTTAGAGGCGATAAAGAGCGGTACATTGAAAATATAAGAAATTTTTCTAAATTTTATGGGCACATAAGTTTTATGGTCATATGTGAGAAGATAGGCCGTAATCCTGAATCCTAAAGGGTTGTAATGACCAATTATGTTAAGTATGTATGGGCAAACTTAAAACCAAAGCAAATAGTCTGCTAATCTTGCTCTGAAAGGTTTGTTTAGCAAGTAAGGCTTGAAAGATACAACATCTCCGCAGATAAGCACTGTGGCCTTCCTATCATATCCACAGCCATACAAAAAAATTCATGAACATTCTTACTTAGTTTGGCGTTAGAATGTTGTAGGTTTCTCGAATAATTTTGTTTTCCTATCTACGAAAGCCTATTTAATCTGACGAAGCGGTCACTGGAATTTGAAATTTAAAAAATTTTTATTCAAAATTTTTTTGTGCACACTCCTCCATTGTGCAGTTGCAAATACTAATAGTAACGTACGTTAAATATTTTTTATCATAAAATGCATAGTGATAGATAGCTTTTATATAGCAAAACATATACAATGAATGCAACACCAAACAAACATACATGCATGCATGTGTGTATAACTAAAAAAATTCTATTAAACACACATACTCACTAATGCAATCACATAAAATAGAGAAAAACAAACTGTCATTGTATGATCTCTGTTAGCCATTGCCATGGAATAATGTACGAGAGAAATCAAAATAATTTTGTACAACAACATACGGAGTTGATATATCAAATGAATCCTATCATTTACTCTCTCTCTCTCTCTCTCTCTCTCTCTCTCTCTCTCTCTTCTCTCCTCCTTACATTGCAGCATACTTTGCATTATGTATTCATAGACACGTACTTGTATATGCACTAACACACACTGACATCGTTATTCATTTCTCATACTCTTTTATGCTGGTCGTCATTTTTTTTTGAGCTCAAATGCTCTTTTATTTCGTATTTGGAATTCCGTTACATTGAAAGAAATCCTTTTTGATTTGTTTTTATTTTTATTACAACTACAAAGAGGCTTATTTAGCTGACTTATTAAGCTAATGAGTGTGATTATTAGTTCAACCCTTTTAATGTTTATTATTTTTTTAGACGAAGGCAATTGCGTATGAAATCTACAGACGGCTTGGACCTTGGAAAGTTTAAAAAATTGGTTGACCATCAAAAGAAATTGGTAACACCGCGATAAAAGTCTGTTTTGGTAATCACATGTCAAAATGAAATGTCAAAAATGCTTTTTAAATTGACCAAACTGGAACTGGTGAATAAGTATAATTATCCAGTCACACTTCAGTGCTAAACAAGGATTAAGCGCTGGTTAGCAAAACGTTCATGGAGTGTAACGAAACGAAACTAAATTACGGTTCGTTAAACGCACTCATTGCTTTCCATATTCTAAAAATGAATATACGTTCCGTTACATTTCGTTGCCGTTTGGCTAGCCAGGACTTTATAAACTACGATGGTGCGTCAATTCTTGGCTATGTGGATGATATTGCGGTCTCTGAAAAGGAAACGAAACGTATTGAAATTCTAGATGAATAAAGAGCTGACTGAATAATACAGAGTTCGTTAGCGGTTGTGTTAAGAGCGCCAGGACGAAGTTAGCATATGGCAATATATGTTGGTTGATACGTGATAATATCACAGGAATCAATAGAGTGCTTTGGCGTAATGATTAATGCAAGATTAGACTTTAAACAGTAGTTTTTACATTTAACATCATTTGTTAAAAACTACTGACTAAAGAGGTAAATTGTGCATTCGCGAGTATTATGCTGAATATTGGCGGCAGTTGAGGAAAGGGAGAGATTTTTGTGCGGCGATTTATACTCAGTACCATTATGGATACACGTGAAACTCATCTCTAGGCAGTAGATAATACAGATTCATCTGCGCTCTGCAATAAAACTCTTTTTCGCATACAAGATAATATCCGAAGAAAAAATTGCTTTCTTGTCAGGGAAGATACTGATAGATATCCAGGCAAAAACCTTAGCTGGCTTTGTAATATGCAAGGTGCAGTGCGGTCGTAGGAGCGGATATCAGAGGAGCGTTTATTGTCTTTTAAAAAAAGTTAGTAAAGATGGGAAATGTGTTATTCCATTAGATGTTTATATAATAACTTTAACTTTAATTGGTTATTACAACCTTTTAGCCAGTATTACGGCCTAGCTTCTCATATCATTCATGTTCTGTGTGTTAGTTTTATTGAATAGTGGTGGAACCTACTAATTAATGTCGACTTTTAACGTTCAGAAGATTTTTCGTGGCAATTTTACTTTTTTCTCAGAGTTTTTGCCAGAAGGCTGTAGACAGGAAGTTGCCGAAAGAAATATTTTTCAAATTTCGTTTTGTTGGAGTTGTTGTGAGTCTGGGTGTGAACCAAGGGCTCTTGTCTAATAATCCCCAACACTAGTTACTAGACCACGACAGCTTTAAATAATCAAAAAACAGAAAAGAGTATTCCAGACATTCTTCTCCTCCAGTGTATCAACAACATAGATGATTCAAAAAAAATGTACAATACACTCTTTCACAAACATATACACACACACACACATACACACACTTATGCATGTATCAATTCGTTTCATAACAAAACGTGCTCATATCGCCTATAATCATAGGTGAGAATGTATGCATCGAACTGTATGTGTTTGTAAGTATTTGAGTGTGTGCATATTAACACAAATCCGTGTGTCTCTGTGTGAGTGTGTGCGCATTGTTTTAAATAGAAACGATTGGCTGCATATTTCATAAAATGCTAGAAATTGCACAACAACAACAAGATTCGAAGAGAATATAAATTTAAATCTATGCGTTGTTTTTGCAAAAAACAAAAAAAATAAAAGAGAGAGAGAGAGAGAGAGAGAGCGAGGGACACAAACTGAAACATAAAAGCACGTGTAATATGAACTAAACAGGAAGCGGATATATTGATGTTTTGTTTAATATTTTTCATTCTATTTAAACCGTGATTTTTTTTTTTTTTTGATTCGTACTATATTTATGATTTTTTTTATTTTAATTTTTTGAATGCCATCCATGATGGATATAAATACGTATAAAATATTAAGTTTTGTTTCAAAACTAAAGATGAAACAGGTGGGAAAATAAATACAAAAATAATCGCATAATAACGTGGGTAAACAGAATGGAAATAAAATATTGAAATTAAATGACAACAACAAATAAATTCTGATGGCATATGTATGTGAATATGTATGTTTAAAATGGAAATAAATTTATAGGACTTATAAATCTAATAGAGTGGATCAATAACTGGCAAAATTCTGTGCATCGATTCTATCCCTTGTCAGCAACATACTTTTCCAAAAAGGAACTTCCTAGCTTTGACAGTTGATAACGACCATCTTGTTTAAGCTACAGCTGTCAAATTAGTTGTCATTTATTTAGTCTGTTTTGTTAAATCGTTATAGACGATTAAAGACAACGACATATTCGCTGAATGGACTCTGGAGCAGTTGGCGACTGAGTCTAATTTTTTTTTATCAAAAAATCATCTTCAAAGATGAGTTTCGTTTCTGGATGAATGTGTAAGCGAGCAAACAACATTTTCAAATTTGGAACAATCCAATCCACATAAGATCCAAGAGTACCCAATTGACCTCTAGAATGTCACTGTTTGGTGTAAACTTTGCAGTGCTGGCGTCATCGGTTCATATTCCTTTGCGAAGGACGTTGGTCCGACCATAACTATCAACGGTCATGGATTGTAACGAAACGAAATTAAATTATGGTTCAGTAATCGCACTCATTGCTTTCCGTGTTCTAAAAATGAACATACGTTCCGTTACATTTCGTAGACGTTTGGCTAGCCGGGGTTTTATAAACTAAGATGGTGGGTCAATTCTTGGTTATGTGGTTGATATTGCGGTCGCTGAAAAGGAAAAGAAACGTATTGAAATTCTAAAAGAATAAAACAGAGCTCGAAAGCGGTTTTTGTAAGAGCACCAGGATGAAGTTGGCATGTGAAAATATGTGTTGGTTGATACGTGGTAATATCACAGGAGTTAATACAGTACTTTGTCTACGGTTCATATTCCTTTGCGAAGGACGGTAGCCCGACCATAATTGTCAACGACGGACTTTATAGATCGATAATTACCCTACGTTATGACACTACATGCCATATAGCTCATTCCGCATTATATAATTCAGCATAAGAGACTTAAGCGCAAGATCATCCACACGTGGATGCAATATGAACTGACAACCGAGATCGTGCGTTTTGATCCCATTAAACTTTGTCTTGTGGGGTTTCCATAAGTCACAAGTGTATGCAAATAACATACAAGCCATAGCTGCACTCAAAGTGAACAAAATGCATGAAATCGTTCAAATGTGTTGTATGCCAGCTTATCCAACCTGGCTAATTACAATTAAGCGACTTAATTTCCATTTATTTTTGATTACAAATACTGTTACACGCGTGTTGAGTGTTAAAACTGTTTAAATAATTCACTCCTGAATTCCTAATGGACTAAAATGGACACTAAACACGTGTGATAATTATTGTTAACGATTGATTGATGGTTGAATGGTTAGTCGGTTGGTTTGAATTTCAAAAAAAAAAAAAAAAATTTTTAAAACCTACAACAGCAGGTTTATTTATTTGCATCAGTTTACATAGATTATGTTGAATTTAAATACGATAACTTTGCACGCTAAATGTTTAACGCGAATTTAAATTGTTTTGAAATGTTACAAATTGTTGTTGTTTACATTTGTCTATCGACTAATGTGCTAATTATGTAGCACCATGCCCATACTCTATTATGTTTCTGGGGTTTGTTACCACAATAACACATACATGTACACGCATTCTATATAACGGTACATTTATCAATAACTATTTGCTTATTTATACACAAATTCTCAAACAAATTCAAACTCAAAGTTGTGTGTGTGTGTGTGTGCGTGCGTGTTTATATTTTCAATCATTAGGCAACTGCTAAAAGACGATGGTTTTTGTGGTATTTGCTGCCTTTGGTATTGTTATTGGTATTGGTAATAATGATGATTGTTTACGTATTGGTTTCAGCCGAAAATTTATAGAACTAATGGATTTGTTGTTGGCCAATAAATATACTCTCTTGTGACAGATTTTAGCCATGAAGTGTTTATAATACTCGCCTGAGTTTTTAAACGTATTTTGTGGTTGAAATCTTATGCTGCAAGTGGATCAGTTAATATTTTAACAAATTGTCACCATGTGCTTGATTTTCGATAAACTGTTTGAATTATTATCCTTGAGTTAGAGAACAGGAATAAGGTGGAACTGTAAAGTTGGAAATGAAAGAAATTTGTTATTAGTGATGAATGTCCCTGGAAGGCTACTGGGGAAGAGGATTAGTTTCACTACGTCATATGTCTTTTAGCGTAATTCCTTTTAATTTAACACAACAGCATAGAGGTGTCCTTAGTCTTATTAATCAAATGCTTTTAGAAAATTTAGTTTCTTGATTACAATAATCACGATTTTATAACGAAACAAGTTACAGATTCTAGAATAATAGGGTTGCCATCAGTCATTACGTAGTAATAACGACCGTTGACGCTGTATTGAGTTGCTGTGTTGGGTGAAGGGGTGTGGTACATTAATTTTAAGTCCTATTTCTAATCATGCTCAAGACACAGTTTAACCTCTCATAGTAAACGCTATTCTCTCTAGTGGATTAGAGGTGAATTGACTTCTTGGATGAATTATTTAAGAGGTTACTGGAGACCTTTCATTTTTTGAAAAGCTGTCTTTCTTTGCCTAAAGGAAACAACAAATCTCTGCCCTCTTCAATATTCTTTTGTCGATTATTCTTATAAAGAAAGTTCCGGGAAGACCTGCAAGATGACCCTTCGCTTTTGCTTCATTGTCTTTACCTCTCTGTATGTCATTGTGAAATAAATGTCTGCCACGTCTTCTCTGGGTGGAGGGCTTCTTAAATGTCAAATTTTCTATGACTTTGGCGCATAAATCAGGCTAAATTTGAACGATGAGCATTAGCAACTTAACGAAATCCCACAAGAAAAAGTCTAATGTGGTCAAATCGCAAGTTTTTGGTGGCAAGTTCGATGTGATGACCTCCATATGAGATGACCACAACCGCAAGCCACACGTGCAGAATATCGAATATAGCATGAGCTGTGTGGCACGTTGAGCCATTCTTTTAAAATGACATGTTTTTGGTATCCCATTCATTCAATTAAAACCAAAAGAAGTTGATAATCGTCAATCTATAGTGCTTGCCGGTTGCCTGACCAGCCTTGTTCTTAAAGGAATACGAACCATAAACGCCGACAGCCCAAAATCTACACTAGACAGGGACTTTTTCAGCATCTTAGGAAGTCACTTTTGGAACGCCCGATTCAGATTTATTTTTATTAAAAGTAATTCCGTATGACATTAATTTTGACTAAAAATGATGCCGCTGTAAAAGCAAAAAAAAAAAGAATTTTGAATCTTTCTTAAATACAGGATGTTCGTTGACTTCATTTCATTAATTGCCATGAAAATTCCTCAAAAATTTGTCTTCGGAGTTGACTTTAAATTGTGTAAAACTAACACACACAAATAAGTAAGTGGCCGTGGTAAACTAGGTTGGTAATCTCTGTATATAATACCCTGTGTCAGCTCAACAAATGGACTTTACATATGAATTTTGAAGCAAGCTTACTTTACTTATATTAGAAATACGCAAGGCCTCTTAAAGAAGTAATGAATGCAATTGCCATCACAGTCTAAATTGTATTTATTTCCCAGTGCCTGCCGTATCGGATGTTACTGTTATACCAGTTCAGGAAACTTTAAATGCTTTTATGTCATGAGATTAATTTCAAGGTTAACAGAGTTCAACTAAATGACCGAATGTGCTACTGGTGTAGAAAAAATTTAAAAATTTTTTTCGAACAACAAATACAAACACAATATTTTTATCTGCGGTTATTTAAAAAACAACGAAAATAAAAAGAGGAAATCTTGAAAGTCTTTTAAAACGCACCAGATAAGCTTGACCAAGGTCTTTGGGTAAAATATGCAATTGTTTTATGTTCATGAGTTAATTTCAAGTTAACAGAGTTCAACTAAATGACCGAATGTGCTACTGCTGTAGAAAAAATTTAAAAATTTTTTTCGAACAACAAATACAAACACAATATTTTATCTGCGGTTATTTAAAAAACAACGAAAATAAAAAAGAGGAAATCCTTGAAAGTCTTTTAAAACGCACCAGATAAGCTTGACAAGTCTTTGGGTAAAAATGCAATTTTTTTCAAATTTTATTATGAGAGAAAGGAGGAAAAAAATGCTTTAAACAACAGTGGGTGACAATAATAAGCCAACGTACTCCTAACTAGATGAACCAATAAATAGCAGAAGCAAAACAAACTCTATTAAAGATTTTCATTTAAACATTTTAGCACACACAGTATTATCCTTCATTGTTCACAACTTCCCCACACAAAAAAGAAATGCAACAAAAATGAAGAAAAGACATGATAAAAAACACTGAAAAACAATACAAATGTGACCACATATAAATGAAATAAAAGGGCAGATAAAAAGTGGCAAAAAAAAAACAGAAAAAAATAATGAAAACAAGGTCCACACCAAAAGATATCAAATATCAAACACACACGTACACATGCGATAACAAACAAATTCTGAAATTCCTGAACAGATTCATAATTTTATTTCGTTATCTTTTAAATTTTGTATGAAATGAAATAAAAAAATAAAAAGAACGAAATAGAAAAAAAAAATTTACAACACAACACAAAATATGACATTGTATAACATGGTGGTGCAAGGACATTATATTACAACACATAATACAAGTTCATATGCAGTTACAACACCAAAACAAACACTGACATCAGTACTTGCTTACCATTAAATAAAATTGAGAGCGAAAGAGAGAGACAGAGAGACAGAGAGAGAGATTGCACGAATAAGATAATTTCCGTTGGAGTGTATCGCTTGTCTGTTTTATTGTGCTATTGGCCACTACAGCCAAACAAATAGACAAACAAACAAACAACAATGTTCGTCTGTATATCCGCAAGTATTTTGTAAGTGTGACATGTAAGCTTACAACCAACACATACTTATACTGGCACACATCTCAGTTACATAGTCAGGAACAGTTGATAGCCTTACGATAGAAATTATTTTGTAAAACTGTTGCTGTGGATGTAGGAAATCATGTTCAGGATAAGGACTATGGTAAGGATCTGTGGAAAGTATATCAGTACACTAGGTGTTAATGTGGCCACCTCAAAGATGATTTACTGTTGCCCCGAATCGTGCAATATTGTACTAGGTCTAGCTAGTCGAAGTGTATTCCTGGAAACTGCAGTAAGGATAAACTAGTCAGCCGTGGCATAACTATCCAATACTCTTGTGAATTACCTATATTGGAGACCCCACTGAAAACTTACGGACCGGACAACGCTGACAAGGCAACTAAGGCAAGTGTGCTCAAATTCTACAGAAGGGCGATGTGCAAAGAAGATGATTTGGTTTCGTTCATATGGCCAAAGACTTCTGCATGACGGAACTGTTCTCTCTTAGTTGTTCACATACCCAGTGTTAAATAATCGAGTGATAAAGTGTCTTGGATTCTATTATTCAAGAATGCACATTAGAGTGATGACTAAAGAACTTCATCAGAACTTCTGGATGGTTACTGTGTTACGTCAAATGGTCTAAGACATCTTCAAAATTTTTTGTTTTGTTCAATTAACGACCGATTACAAAAGCTCAGCTAAGTATCACAGTCTGCCTCATTGCCATGCAATTCATGTGATAATGCAGAGGCATTTTCTTAATGATTTTTGTTAAATCTGCAGTGATGTAAAGGATGCAGTATGCTGTCTTGAACCAAAGTCCTCAGTACATACTACTGAGTTAGTAGGCCATATATGAGCGTATCACCATAATTTGCATCTAATAGGTGCCCATAACTTTCTTTATTGAGGGATGAATTAAAAGAATTATAGTCGCCGTAGTCTAGTAGGTGGTGTGTTGATTTATTAAACGAAAGGCCAGGGTTCGAAACCCCGGTCAGACATCAAAAACGAAATAAGAAAAAAAAAAATTTTATCGACGGCTTCCTCTCAGCAGATTTCTGACAAAAATTCTGAGAGTAAATAAAATTGCCATGGAAAAGTTTCTCAAAAATATCTGTCGTTCGGAGTCGACTTTAAACTGTAAAAAATTAACACACACAACATAGGTGGTGTGAGAAACTAGGCCGTAATCCTGATTGAAGGGTTATAATGGCCAATTATGTATGTATGTGTATGTATGAATTATAAGTTTCCAGCCTTATACCCACAATTGCAAGCATCAGGCCATAGTTTAAACTTAAACCACAATTTCTATTTAGTTTACACCAGCTGTACTTTACATAAATACAGCATATTTATGTTCACAGTCATATAAATAAAACGAAATTCATAAACAAATACCACAACATATTTGTATGTATAAGTATGTGTAGATGTAAATTTATAAAAATATGTATGAATACGTGAATGAAATTGAATAATTTCATGAACAAAAAAAAAATATTCACAAGGAAAATATGGCAACAAATGCAATAACATTTCGAAGGATAATGCTTTCGTACTTCTTGATGGTACAGCAGAGTAGCTATATTATCCAGTAACTGTTACTGTTACTGTTACTGTTATTTCTATGAATTTTGTGGGGAAAGTGTTGTTGTTGTTGTTGTTTTTATTATTAAAAATGGAAATTTTCTTTAATAAAATCGTACATAAAAAACAACAATAAGGGAGCACAGCAAAGTCATGAAATTGAGGAGAGGAGTGGATAGATCGCTATACGGTTTAGGCGGTAAATGCTAGGTGGATGCAATGTTATTTGGGAGACTTTCTTAGGCCAAGTATTACTGTCTGTATCAGAATTAAAATAGAAAAATTAAGAACCAATTAAAAAATAATAGAGCTTCTGCAAGAGGTTCATTGTTCATTTTAAAGAATTTTCTTTTCACAATCTTTTCTTCAACTGACCTTTAGCATAAAATGACTTTTTAAAAATGAAATTTTCTTTTATTTCAGCAGCTTCCATTGAATAGAAATATTTCTTAATATTGCCTACAGCGATATTTTCGATAATTTTCCAATATTTTTTCCAATATTTTCTTAGAATTTTTATAATGCCACTGCCACTATCGCTTTTCTTTTTGTATTTTATTTTATTGCCACAATTTTATCATGGAATTTTTTTAGATTTCATCTTTGCCTATCAGATTTTACACACAAGGCGACACCAGAAATGAATCTTTTCATTTATTTGTTGCCTGACATGAAAAGATAATATGGCAATTGAAAAAGTGAACAAGAAAAAAGACCCAAACAAGGAAAATAAAGGAATAATTAATCGTGATATAAAGAAAGTGTTCACAAATAGAAATGTTGTACACACAATAACAAACAAAAACGAAACATAAATAGGTGTTTTCAGAGATTAGTTTTTATTTTACTTAAAACGCTAAGCATTTAGCTAATAAGACATATGCTTGAAGGTAGCAGATTTTGTTCAGTTTGAATATTGATTGGCCTCCTCATTCATTATAATCTTCCATGTTGGCAGCCTTCTTGTGAAAAACCCTGCCATTGTAGTCAGTAGACAATGAGTACAATAAGCTTACATAGAGAATTCAAATGAATTGAATAGTTTTTTTGCGCTCTTGGTTACTTTGGTTGTGGTTACTTTTACTCTGCGTAGCATCCACTGACAAGTTCATTTGGTGACAAATCCTTCAAAACCACAAAACAAAAGAATATGAGGGCAGTTCAAATATAAATTTTGGTCCAATTGATCTGCATTTTATATTCTAACACATAGTTTCCTTTGAACTTTCAATCCACCATGCTACTGTAATTTTCATTCGAGTTCATCGAAAATAATCGTTTTAGTGTGTGAAAGTAAATCTCTTCCCACTGCACCGGCTTTCTTCAGCCTCAGAAACTGCCAACTGTGGGTCAATTGCCGAAAAACACTTTAAGCAAATAAAAGAGTTTTTGTTCGAATCCTCATTAAATCAATCCAGGACGATTGCTTAAGATTAGCCATTGAGTGCTTTCTGACTACAGCCTGAGCTCTTTTCAGCTCTAGTTCATCTTTGGTTACGAAGGTATTTAGCCAGAGTTACGAATGAAGTCACTTAGACTCTTATTCCCAAGATATTATACAAATCATCGCTATGCTACACAACATCAAAGTATTTACTTCCGCTTTGAAATAGCACTGGGCATGCATTAAATACAGGTGATGAACTGTTGGCTCCATTTCCTCGTTTGTCACATTTCAAATGCTTCAAGCATAAGTGCTCATATTGTAATGCCCAAACATGGCCTCGACCACCTTTCTTAGCATGTTCTATTGGAGTTTCAGTAGATTTTCCAGGCGTCCTCTATACAAATTCGACCAAATTTGCTACCCTATCTTGCCTAAAACCACCTGCATGGTGATGACAGAATAAATAACAAGCTTGTGAATTCTCAAAGGAATACCGAAAGTAGAGAACTCCCCGGAGAATTCAATGTTCTGGCAAGCTTATATGCTCTGCTGTGTCTCATAATGTTACTATGTCCTGGTAGCCTTCTCACTCATGCATTCGCAATACCCGTAAACCATAAAAGCCGTTGCATTAGGCACTGCTGCATAGGTCCATTGACTGAATAAATGTCCGTGACACCATTTTTATCCCGAAACACTTTGTTACAAGCACTCTGTTGGGTATACAAGTTTGGAAGGACGACTTTCTATCACAAATAATCTTCAAGAAGTAAGCATCATACATGGATTTAAGGTTCGTCCCATATAATCACAATGGACGAAAAAGTACCTCTACAGTTATGAAAAGTGTGTTAAAGTATCGTTATAGGCAGTATTCTTATGAGGAAGTGATTATTATAATTTGTAACCATGGAACCATATGAGATGGCTATAGTTTTCAAAGTCTCCTACAACTTCAACCTGGAATAGACCGTCACCACACAGCGATGTAGGATAGCAACAAAGCAAAAAGTTACACTCCTTCGTCCTACACGAGTTATATACTGCGAATGCTAGGCTTAATCCTCCTCCTCCTTCTTGTCGGTGTTCACTTTATAGAGAAATGCAAACATTTGAAAGCCTCTTCTGTTATTATCCTTTCTGTCTTATGTACCTCTAAGCCTATCCTCGTATTTGTTTAGAATTTTTCTGTGGCTCAACATAATTTTTTTTATAGATTTTGCAGATAAATTTCTTCGACTATTCTTTATATTCTGGTTCTCTTCGCCACGAAAAACTCTTCTTCTTCTCAAATGCCTAAACGTTATTGGGCCAAAGCAGAAGTAACATTGTAAACCAAAAATGAATTTGAAAAAAGAAAAAAAAAAAACAAAAGGAAGAAAGACAAACGAAATGAAATAAAATTCGTTTAGTTGCGGGGCTACTTTTTTTTTCTTTTTTATTTTTTCCATTCAAAATATGAATAAATTTGTGAAAATTGTTCAAAGTTCTTGTACGCTGCTGTTGTTATTGTTACTGTGGTTGTTATCACAATTTGAAACACAAAACGATGGTCGGGTCGGTCGTTTGGTTAGTATTTGAACCTGATGTTACTACACACAGTTTCTTCTTCTCTATTTCTAATAAAAATTTTTTCCATTTCGTTTTAATATTTTGTTGTTGCTGTTGTTGTTGTTGTTGTCACCGCTGCAGGGATATTTATTGCAATTTTTCATTAAAAGTGGATTTTACGACTTTGGAAAATATTATGCAAATTTTTTTTTTCACTACCCCCTCTCTATGTATTTTTCATAATCTATTCATATAAAGCATTCGGATACCAAGTATTTGTTGCCATTTGTATAGAAATCAGCATCATCATCATCATCATGATCATCACCATCATCGTCGTCGCATACAGAAGGATTCTCTTCTCGTTATAATGTTGCCTCAAGTGTTTGAATTAAAAGTGGGTGTCCAAGAGGCCAGACAAAAAAGGGAGCAAGTGAGAGAGAGCTACAGTTAGAAGCTGGTAATATTGGTGTGGCTTATAAATAGTAGTCACCAATAACAACAACAAATAAAATACTGTACATATTACAACACAATAGTGTTGTTAGTAGTAACAGTCACAAGGATTTGAACGTTTTGCTTTTTTTTTTGATTTTTCTTTAATATTTTGGAGAAAATTTCATATTTTATTATGTTATAAAGAAAGAAAAAGAAAAAAAGAAAAATCTTTTATTATGTATCGCCACAAATAAACATTATTTATGCAAATTAATCCATATTGAATTTAATTCTTAAATTCTTTTTTTTCTTTTTCTGTTTTAGAGAAGTCATTATGAGTTTGCTGCTAAAAAGTTTTATTGACCGGCTTTTTGGGGCTACAATTTCTTTTTTTTTTTTAATATTTGAAGGAAGACTTTCACTACAAATGCCAATGAAAGTTTAAAGATCGTATAATCACTTGATAGGTTGTGTTGAAGCAATAACATCGACGGCAATTTGATTGACTCTGTTGAAAGAGGAAATCGCTGTAGAAATATTTTTTTCGTATTTCATTGCCTGATGTCTGACCAGGATTTCGAATCGAATTCGCCCATCTTATAAGCCAACACACCAAATTTATCTTCAACGATGAGGCGCATATCTGGATTAATTTGTACGTGAATAAATAAAATTAACGAACTTGGAACGTTACCAAACAACTTGAGGTCCAAGGGCGTCCATATGTATTCCAAAAAATTCACTGTTCGGTTCGGTATTTCTTTGAAATGACGATGGCCGGCAAGAACTATAGGCCGATATTTACCAATTTAGATGATCTGGACACTAATTCAACGTGATTCAATAGGACATCATCATTTTTCATACAACTCATGCCATATTGAGGATTTTGAGAGTATGGTCATCACATGTAAAAGGGATGTGAACTGGCCATCTAGATGGTAAGATTTTATCACGTTGGTCTGTATTTTGTGGGGTTTTGTATGCCGTATGTGGATATGAAGAGCCAATATAACCCATGACATCAGTAAAATTCAGCCAGACTTATGCGAATAAACCAGGGAGATCCCTAAAGCCAACACGACATTGGTCAAATTCAGCCAGACTTATGCAAATAAATCAGAAACCAGGGCGATCCAAAAGCCAACATTAGTCTTATGCGGGAAGACTGTACGACAGCCATATGCATTCGTCAGATTCAATTTAAACAGTTGAATGGTATGTTTCTTATCCGTTTTCGAGAGTGTGTGAGTCCAGCAACGAATTGAGAAGGATAAACAGGTTAATAAACACTTTTGCTTAGCGGACAACCTAAACTATTTCCTTATGTGTTTGTTACAAAGTGCCTTCTTCTAGTTCAGTTGCTACACTATTACCCGCGAAGTCCTTGTGATCTGGAAGCATATCAAATCAAACAAAACCGCCATGAAAGTCGATCAAGGAATTAGCGGCACATGTCAACTATTTAGACTTAACGATGTGTACGAAGAGACCGTAGTTTAGTAGGTAGTGTGTTGACTTATTAGACAACGGTGCATGGTACAATACTTGGCTCAAACATTTCGAATAAAAACGAAATACAAAAAAATGTTTTTTCTGCCGAAGTCCTGACAGCTTCTTTTGTATTAATTTGATATGCATTCCTGCGTACAAGGATGTAACATACGTAGACAATCCTTCAGTCAGGATCACAATCTAGCTTTTCGCACCACTTGTGATGTGTTTGTTAATTGTATCCATGAGTGCAGTTTTAAAATCGACTTCGAACGACTGATTTTTCAGAAGCTGTCAGGACTTCTTGGCAGAAAAAACATTTTTTTGTATTTCGTTTTTATTCGAAATGTTTGAGCCAAGTATTGTACCATGCACCGTTGTCTAATAAGTCAACACACTACCTACTAAACTACGGTCTCTTCGTACACAATCTTTAAGTCTAAACTAGTTGACATGTGCCGCTAATTCCTTGATCGACTTTCATGGCGGTTTTTGTTGATTTTTGATATGCTTTTCCAGATCACAAGGACTTCGCGGGTAATAGTGTAGCAACTGAACTAGAAGAAGGCACTTTTGTAACAAACACATACGGAAATAGTTTAGGTTGTCCGCTAAGCAAAAGTGTTTATTAACTGTTTATCCCTTCTCAAATTCGTTGCTGGACTCACACACTCCGAAAACGGATAAGAAACATACCATTCAACTGTTTAAATTGAATCTGACGAATGCATATGGCTGTCGTACAGTCTTCCCGCATAAGACTAATGTTGGCTTTTGGATCGCCCTGGTTTCTGATTTATTTGCATAAGTCTGGCTGAATTTGACCAATGTCGTGTTGGCTTTAGGGATCTCCCTGGTTTATTCGCATAAGTCTGGCTGAATTTACTGATGTCATGGGTTATATTGGCTCTTCATATCCACATACGGCATACAAAACCCACAAAATACAGACCAACGTGATAAAATCTTACCATCTAGATGGCCAGTTCACACCCTTTACATGTGATGACCATACTCTCAAAATCCTCAATATGGCATGAGTTGTATGAAAAATGATGATGTCCTATTGAATCCACGTTGAATTAGTGTCCAGATCATCTAAATTGGTAAATATCGGCCTATAGTTCTTGCGGCCATCGTCATTTCAAAGAAATACCGAACCGAACAGTGAATTTTTTTGGAATACATATGGACGCCCTTGGACCTCAAGTTGTTTGGTAACGTTCCAAGTTCGTTAATTTTATTTATTCACGACAAATTAATCCAGATATGCGCCTCATCGTTGAAAGATAAATTTGGTGTGTTGGCTTATAAGATGGGCGAATTCGATTCGAAATCCTGGTCAGACATCAGGCAATGAAATACGAAAAAAATATTTCTACAGCGATTTCCTCTTTCAACAGAGTCAATCAAATTGCCGTCGATGTTATTGCTTCAACACAACCTATCAAGTGATTATACGATCTTTAAACTTTCATTGGCATTTGTAGTGAAAGTCTTCCTTCAAATATTAAAAAAAAAAAAAGAAATTGTAGCCCCAAAAAGCGGTCAATAAAACTTTTTAGCAGCAAACTCATAATGACTTCTCTAAAACAGAAAAAGAAAAAAAAGAATTTAGAATTAAATTCAATATGATTAATTTGCATAAATAATGTTTATTTTGGCGATACATAATAAAAGATTTTCTTTTTTTCTTTTCTTTCTTTATAACATAATAAAATATGAAATTTTCTCCAAAATATTAAAG
>QOCX01000508.1:0-58555 GCA_005959815.1 Sarcophaga bullata
ATCATATTTGCATTATCGCGTATTAGATATTTAGGAAGTTTCGTATATGTTTGGCTTGACTTGGATAAAAACAATCTATATGTTTATGTCTTCCCATACAGAAGTAGTCTCTTATAGTATCGTGTTTCTCACAAATAACATCAACGAATATTATTATAGAATGTGGACAAGCTTTTGCTGGACTTAGAACTTTTTCATTTTCCGAAAGCATAAACAATTTAATTTATTTTATCAGTCTAATTAGTTTTCTTATATAACAAAATATTGGCTGATATATTGATCGAATATAAAATTTAAATCTCAATTCATTTGGACTTTCAATTAGACTTATAATCACATTTGCTTTACCGCAGTTCGATGGTTCCACTATTAATGCGCGAATCGAATTCGGTAATAACTTGTTGTGTACAACGGTTTTATCCTTCACTACAGATGATTCATCATTATTTCTTGTGATAATTTTCTTTGGTTGTTTAACTATCTTCATATAGAATGTATTGTGTTGTTAATTGAAACTGAAACAGTGATCGCACATATATTGATATATATACTGAAAATTGTTTTCATATAGTTTTTCACATGAACAAGTATAAGTGTCAAAAAAAATGGTTATAAACTACAGTCATACAAACATCTCAATCAGTGTAAGATTGAAAAAGGATTTGTAAACAACTTATTCAACAAATTACCTTTTAAATTACATCTACCTGGTTATCAATTTTGTGGACCTGATACAAAACTTCAAAAACGTTTAGCAAGAGAAGACAAAGGAATAAATTTATTGGATGCAGCTTGCAGAGAACACGATATTTCATACTCACAATCAAAAGATATAGATACAAGACATAAAGCTGATCAAATTTTAGCTGAAAAGGCCTGGTAACGAGTTAAATCTAAAGATAGTGATTTCAGAGAACGGGTTTGTAACGAACGCTATGGAAGCTAAAGTGAAGTTTGGTGTGGGCTTGAAGAAGAAATCAAAAGGAAAGAAGAATAAATGTAATAAGAAATTATTAGCTGCTACTGTGAGAAAAACTTTAAAACAATTGAAGGAACAGAAACCCCTTGATATAAATGATGCCGTTAAAGTAGCTCAAAACACTCTTCATTCAAATTTTAAAGGGAAAGCGTGCAAACATACTATAGCCGGAGTTATACCTGATACTAAAGTTGGAGGTTTCGCCACTTAGCAAGTGGAGGGTCGGCCAATTGTTAAAAGCAGTAAATTCTTTTAAATGGAAGACACATTGCGAAGCTAATGTTCAATCTGATATACTGATCAATTGCAATGGGGAAGGATTATGTTATCAAACATATAAAAGCAGGATATGGTCTCCTACTACAGTCTAAGGTAGATACTCTACCTATATCGTCCGTTTAAGCGATATGATTTGAAAGAGTTCAAACATCTAAACATTTTGAGGTGTTTCATGCGTGACTGTTACCGTAAAAAACCTTTAATAAAGAATGCGGTATTTTATTTAGACGACTCAATATGTCCGGGTACCCATTGGGTAGCATATTATAAAACCACACTTAGGAATTACTTTTGATAGTTTTGGAAACGCTTCAGCCACCACTTGAAATTCAGCCCATAACTACATATATTATCAAAACAACAATTTAATCTTTAATTGTTGGTCAGTTGTGTTTTAGGATTCCTATCAATAAATATAATTTGAATGACAATAGAAAAAATGTTTGTTCACCTTTAAAGTTTTTGTTTTTCTTATATGTTATACAAATAATGTGGATATTAAGTAAGGTAGGCTTACATTTGCGTTTCGTTTGCTTAGAAACTATTGGGTAGTTATGTAGGCTATATATTTTTTCCTTTCACTATTGAAATTTATTTATCTTTCGTTAAACTTTCGTTTGTATTTTAAAATCTTTCCCAGATAAATGTTACATGTGTTTGTCGCCATATAAATCTCTTATCCATCTGAATAACTTAAGCAGTTTTCTTGATATTTGTGTATATATATGATGAATCTTAGTCTAATACTATCATAATCAGAATAGAGCTTTTCTTGTACAGATATTTTTAACATTACCATAACCAGATGTAACAGTATTTCGACCCCATTTAATTTTTTTATTCTTTGTCACTTTATCTAGTTTACGGTAATTTTAGCTCGTAATAATGATTCCTTAATATTCACCTTTCATCTTTACCAATCTATTTGTATTCATTAAGGTAAATTATAAATTATTTTCTTTGGTTGTGCACACGTATCGAATTTTGTGGGATATCAAATTTTTCAAAATCGGTCCATACATGTCATTATCGACTTCATTTAATATGAATCGGTCATCCATATAGACGAGATGATTTTTCAAGATATTTTGCTTTCATTAGTATCGTAAGGAAATTATATTTCCAGTTCGATTTCTAAAACGAAAACAATATAATTGGTTTTGTTCTTTCGATCTAAACATTTCAATGCAATCATATCATCAGATGTAAGGCCACTACTATCGCTACCTCTATTTTCCTATTATTTGCTATTTTAATTCTTTTTCTCTTTCAACGTTTCCATAGTTTTGCCTATAACACAGTTATTGAGTATTTGAAAAAAATTTGTAAAATGTTTTTTTTAGCTAGAGTCATAATGGTTATTTTACCATCAATATATTTTGAACCAATTTTCTTCAAAATTAACCATGTTGAGACATGCTTGAAGATGTAATTGTGTTTGCATTTCGATCAGTATTATTTTCTATGTTTCATAGCTCTCATCATTTTCTTATTTCGCACCAGACATTGGGAAACATTATGATCTCGTGTATGCAGTTGGATATTCTAAATCAACTTCTAATACTAACTAAATTCTAAATCTCATTAGTATTTACATTGAATGTCACATCGTCACCTTTTTTTATTATTTTGTTGTTTTATAGAGAGGTATTTTTAGACATTGCATGTTTAACTTTATTTTACTAATTTCTTTTTTTATATCTAATATTGCTATTTTTTATATAATTATTTATCATTTTATTTTCTTTCTTCAAGTATTTCGTTGTTATTTCATCTGTTTAGATTCTATTAGTAATTTTCTTATGGAGAAGACACCTTTACTTGTCATATTATATTCTTGATATCATGGAGGGGGAATTGGGATTTACTTGTTGATGGTTTCTACATTTATTATCAGACAAGATTTCTTCTATGTTTTTTATTTATACTTTGTTAGTTTATTCATTATATTATATATTCTTAGGTTGGATAATTTTATGTGTTCAATAGTTTTTTTATTTGTTCCATTACGATGACTCTTTGCCGATTAGATTCGTATAGTTCTTTATCTTGAAGTTATAACATTAATTCACCTCAATAGATGAAAGTTCTCCTTACGATACAAATGACAATCACGTATGATGAAAGATTAGAATTCATTTTATTTGGTATCTCTTTTAATTTACATTATTATTTTGTGTTCCGGTCGTTGCTAGTATATTCTACCTTTATTTATCATTATTATTTACTCGATGTACTGGATAAAAACTTTTTTACAAATTGTGAAATTTTTTTGTCTCTTTGTTTTTGATTATTCTGTTGCTGTTGTTTATGTTTTTTTTTTTATTCATTATACATTCATACGTTTTTTATTGGTGTTTGTGTTATCTATGTATAGTTGTACATCCCTAACTAAATTTGAAATAATTATTGCTTTATCTATTATCTTTTGCTATTCATGATTTTTTGAGGCCAAAAGTCATCTGTTATAAAAACTATAAGCAAATGGAATATGTTTTGAACGATTTAACTTGGATGAATTTAAATATTTTGATTTCGAACTCAACTCAGCGTATACCTACAAAAGTAATCCTTTATTCTTTAACCATTCTTAAATACTTACATAATTTATATCTGCAGGAGGTAGTCTGTTACCGATTTGTTGCATCATACGATATGTATTTCAGCGCCGTTCTTATGGAACTGAATAAAACAGGTAATATAATATATGAATAGCTCTGCAGTGATTTTTTAATTGACTCTTAATCAATCTGTATTAAAAAATTGATATAATTTTTTCCTAATTATAAAAATTATTATTGCCTTACCTTGAAATATTTTTAATCCATACGTGGTTGAATCTCTCACCATCTTCCAGCAGTAACAAATTAATGTGATTGCTTTTTTCTCCGGTAGTAGAATAGTTAGGTCCGACTATTTCCTTTTTATCACTTATTCCGAATACATTTACACTCATATCAGTATTGTTTGATACAAAAACTTTAATTTTGTTTAATAATAGCGGAAAGATTAAATCTTTAAAATTTAAGATAACATAATTTTCTAATATTATAAAATCATCTCTAATATCATCAATATTATATGAAGTACATCAATGTGGAGGATTATTAACTGAATACATGACTGATATAATAGCCCACTTGAAGAAATATTCATCATTGTTTTGAATATTGATTCATGCATGTTTCCTTTGTATATCATATGGTAAAGGTATATACTGTGACCCTTTTATACACTGATGTTTATTAATATTAATTTCCAGCCGTAATATTTCAGTTAGTGTCCAACCACTATCACGCCCTGGAATTCGCTAATTGTTTTCACAATAACATTACATAGTATATTGTAAGTATCTAAAATATCATCCTTATGCAAATCTGAATTGTCATTTTATTCTGATGTGACTTCAGTTCGATTTGACATGAATTTTCCTTTTCCTTAAGCAGCATATATTCACAGAATATTTCCAGATAAAATTTATATTTGATATTGAATAAAAAGTTTTCCGGTAGTAAATCGCTTTTGTTTTTATTTTCAATAAAGTACGTAACAATGCGACGGTTAGAAACTGATCTAATGCATTTTATTTCATCATCACCATTAAAATGATCAAGATCATTGTTATGATGTAGTCTAATATGTCTTCTCAATGAAGCACTCAGACTATATTCCTGCAAGCATTTTTTCTTTAATTTCTTTTAATTATAAACTTCAAAAAACACAATATTTAACTGATATATAGATTTTCAACACAATAATGACTTTTCAAGCCTTGAATCAACTCCGACCTCCGGGTCGTTAATAAGGATAGTAATAAATATTATCTGTAATCGCAACTATACTATTCTTAGTCCAAAAAAAAAAAACACGATAAGAAAACCGCTGACTAAGATGCATTATTTTTTCCTTCTTATCACGAGAAAAACCGCAGACTAAGCATTATTATTTTTTTCCAGAAAAAAGCACAAACTGAGAAAAATAATTATAAATTAAATTTATGTGATAAAAAAAAAACGCAAACCGCAATTATGCTTTACTTAGTTTCCGATAACAAAAAACAAAAAAAGTTTTCCATTATGATAACAACCGACCCCATCGTCCTTATAAATTCCTAGCTGAAAAGAAACTTTTCATCAGTCGTATTCTGAGAACATAAGTTAACACTATAAAGATTCACATCCTGTTAAATTAATTTTCCCACAACAGCAAAAGTGCCGTGCAATCATTTCTTTCCCGTAAACAATGTTTTGTTAGTTACGCAAGCACCGACAACTTCCGGCATGTGTAGTCAAATTAAATACTAAAAATGCACTTCCAGCAGTAGAAGACAAAATTCCAAGAATTGGATCATGCCACTATTGGTATTGCAGCACAAGCAGCCAAATTTCCGAAGAAACGGATCACGCCACTGTTGCATTTTTAGTGTATAAGTCAATTCATTTTCCAATAAACAACATTTTAACTCGTATAACTGAAGTTGCTCGTCAAACTTTCAAAAAAGGGTAAAAATTAAAATGAATTCTACATTCGCTGTGTCTACCCTCAATGAAATCGGAGAAAACATGTATTCAAAGGGAATTAAGTCATTAAAGGATATACCCATGGACATATCAAACAAGATTTTAAAGTGTAACCGAATGTTGACTAGATTTGGAGAGAGGATAATGCTTGAATTGGAGGAGCATGTCGTGTTTCTTCCAGAAAAGTACTGTAAGATGATAGAGAAGTTAATCTAAGAACTTTTTAAAGGCAACTACTGCTTTGTAAAAATAAAGCAAGGAGACCATAATTATACATTGGTTTTTAAAATGTAAGAAATTTAAATAAAGACTATAAAGATTAGGAATAAAAGACTTAACTGAATTAACTGATAAGGATAACAATACAAATAAATGGTTGTATAAAAACTTTCACGACTTACTTTGAACCAATGGTGATTCTACTTTAGGAGAGGTGAAAAAATACTTCAGAAGAATTTTGAAAAATACTAAATAACTAAATACTAAAATAACAACTCAAAAAGTGTTTTTTTAATCTTTTTCTTAGACTATATTACATTGGAAAAATGAAAAAAATATAGTATATACAATTCAGATTTTACTATTCCTTATATATTTGTATCAAAGAATATGACTATAACCAAATGCAATCATTAACATTACTTTTGCATTCTTACTTTATTCAATTGAATTCTTTTAATTTTGTTAATTAAGGATCGCATTTCTTTGTTTTTGTTTTTGATTAATAATAGATTAGGTTGCACTTTGACTGTGTGACGGGAAATGCAAATTAAAGTACAAATTTTTAAAAAAACAAGTTTCATTTTATGAAATATGTTTAAGAAAAAGATGTTTAAAAGAATTCATTGGACTTCACAAATACAGTTCAGATTTTACTATTCCTTTTACAGTGCAAACAAAATAAAAAATTAAGTGGTTGAAGAATGTAGGGGGTTGGTTTAGTACGTAGGCACCAGTGATGGTAAATCTTGCACTCTTTTGTTGGAACAAAGGTGTCTTTCGAAGATTCCCACCTCCGGCCCAAGACAAAAAACATAAACTAAACGAACTACAAAGACAGCGAATTCAACACGATCATAAAAACACAACATTACACATTATCACAGATACAAACCAAACATAACGAATTCATAATGATCATAACAATACAACGCTATCTATTAGCACAGACACAAACCAACAAAATCATAGGGTTGTCATATCGATATTTTAGCACTTTTTACACTACAAAATTACACGTTTTTACACTTTTTAGGAGTTGGCAACACTGCCTGCATGAGAGCCAAATGTGTATGGAAAAAGTGGCCTAGAGCATACATAAACATGCTACTTTAATTTTTACTTAAATCTAACATATTCTATGCACTTAACTCTAGCTGTGCAATTCATATTTTATATACTTAATCCTAACATCGTAATTCAATTCAGGTGATATATGGCACTTGCTAAGTGTTCATTGAACTTAACATTAATATTAGTAGAATTGGGGGGTACTTATTTAGAAGTAAAGGAATAATAATAAAATAAGATAATGAGAATAAAATCAAATTGATGATAATGTTAATGATGGCGGTAATAATGATGGCCCAACAAATATAATATACTTTACATCAAACGTTGAACGTATTCAAACTTGTTGTCGATACTATTATCAAAGCTTCGGTTGTAAATGATCACTGTTTATAAAGCAAAAATCAGACAAAAACTTTTTATCGATCGTCTCGAACTTATAAACACTTGTCTTCTTTACCTGTAATCAGCATTGTCATTCGCCAACTTTACTTTTTTAAAAGTTTATTTCTAACAAAACAAGATTTTTCAATAAATTTTAATTTTAAATTGTTTGTAAACAAAAGAGGCTCTAATATTGACCGCTCAGGAATACCTCTTCCAATATTTAGCGAATTCTAGTTGTTATCTGTTCATAAGATAGGAATGTATAAGACTAAAAGCTGAATTAGAACAACGAAACGAAACAGTATCAAAGACCATGGTGTATTTTAAAAGATCTAAAACGCCATGTATTTTCATCTAGTTTCATCCTAAGGTCAGATAAAAAATTATTACTTACGAGATAATTATTTATTTGTCTAGCTATGAGATTTTCCATTAGTTTAGATAGGAATCCAAGAATGGCAACTGACCTGAATTCGTTGTTGAATTTAGGAATGGAAATAATATTCGACAGGGAACATAGTTAAAACTTTTTTGAATAAATGAGTAAAATAGGACTTAAGTCTAGGTTTCAAAGCTTTAAAAATCAAAAGACCTAAGACATCGGAAACAATCGTATTCGATTTAACCAAAGATAAGCATTTCGCAACTTGGATCTGATTAACACAACGAAAACTAAAAGGGTTTTCTAGCAGAAAAAAATAAAGGTAGTCATATGTGTTACTATTAGCGGTCGGAACATTAATATTAACAAATTTCGGATTAAGAGTTTTTACATCAACATCAGGAGAAGTATTATGACATATTTGACCAATACCATATCGCGGACTAACTTCCATTTAGTCTTGTTATCCAATGCGGAAGAGGACTTCCTACCGTAAAACAATGTTTTTGCAATTTTAATGCGTTTGGTAACCTCGCTATGTGCGGAATTATGAATGGCCTTCAGATCATTAGTCCACGTCTTTCAGCTTTTTCTTTATAACTAATTGAGTTCTGTTTATATAAAATATGTTTAAGGAGTGCTATTTTATATTTCGTCATTTTAACTTCAAAGGACGTTTAACTTCAGGGGACATACTAAGTAATGTATTAAATACCAACATTTGAAAAAATACCAGTATAGGTGTTCCGGAACAAAAATATAAGGCGCTTCCGAGTATGAAATAAGAAAAATTCTCAGGGCAGATCTTCTGGTAAAAGATCTGAAATTCAAATTGCCATATGAGCGAAACCTACGTAAATGGGTAAATGAAAGGCGAAGAGGAGCTCTTGGAGGTTCCCATGAGAGGAAATTGAAAAATCCAATGAGGCTAACAGACTTCATAAGCTTCTGCCAAAGACCAGCTGTGATATAGGGTCTATTAGCGCGAATAGTTATATCTGGACTTTATCGAACAAGGAAGTTCTTAAAGTACTACTTAATATTCATTTTCCGGGTAATTGTTAACGCGGATATGACTCCCATCGTTCGGAGATATCTATGCAAACGATTACATTCAATTTGAGTGTAGACACCTTTCGGTCGTTTCGGCAGAAGCTGCCAGGATATGGAAGAAATGGAGTCGGTACAACACTATTTATTTGAGTGCACTACACTTCACGTCTCCGGTTTTTGGGGGAACGTTTGAAGATCCGGGAATGGTGGTGAACGTGCCACTTAGAGAACTGGTCGGTGTCATCCGAAACCGGGTGTGGTACAAAGCCACCACTAACGGTTCATGTGTTAGACTGTGTAACACAATAGGCCTCAGAGTAAACTTGACTCTGAACGGTAAGCTACCCGCTAACCTAACCTAACTTAACCCACATATTTTTTTATTTAATTATTTATAGTAAAATAAATGATATGAACAGAAAATTAAACATAAATTGTTCCCCTGAAACGAATGTCCGTATTGAAAAAGGTAAGAAAGTCAGTACCTATCTATTATACACATTTTGTTCCGTGATTTCATTTCAGTTTCATTATTTTAATATAATAAGATGAAACTTACCGGCAACAAATTTCAAGCCAACTGCTGGCAGAGATTGATGAAAATAGTTTGCATGAAATTATTTTCAGCCTAATAAACTCACAATAACCAGGTTGAATAAAGATACATTTTAATCATGTACGTCTCCCGCAGCAGCAGAGTCAAACTAATTTTTTAGCTGCAACTGTCATCTCGTCAGCTGGACAAAATGCGGCCGAAGTTGAAAAAACAATTCAAATAAAAAACAAAAACAAAATGTATAAGCTTGCATCGGAAGAGATAGCAAAAAAATTAATAATTAAAATAACTTGTGTGTTATTTTTAAAACAAATTCTTTCAGAAGATTGGGATATAAGGATTAAAACAAATTGGGCCAATCTTCTGAAGGAAATTTGTTATTATAATTACTCGAACGTAATTATAATTGGGATTTAAGAAAAGAGAAAGACAGAAATATTAGTAATTATTGCTTATTTCTTTTAATGTGTTAAGATAAACTTAACTTATAGAGTTGGGAGCCCAAAAAGAGAAGTCCTTTTATTTTCGAAAGAATTGCAAATACAATTTTATTTATAATTAAGTATAACAATTGATTTGAGAGATGTGAAAGCAAGAAAGTTATGGATCTTTCCAAAGGATAAATTCGAATATTGGCACAGTGTGTAAATTACCTTTTACATGTATTGGAATGTTTCAGTGTTGGGTAATAAGATTTAATGTTCCAAATTCTCAATGTAATACAATTAATAATTCAAAATAATTCAATGGATGATGGTTCAAATAATAATTCAAAATATAATTCAAGTGATAACAGTTTTATTATGTAAATTCAGTTTCAAATTTCAATTATAAAAGATATAAATATAAATTAGGTATATAAATTAGGTACAAATTCTTATTTGTACAATGGTTTCACCCTCAATCGAATTGAAAACAAATTTCGAGGTCTTGAGCCGAAGCATAGGAAAGTTAGACTTCATCATAAGTTAACCTGTTCATTTGAAAGCTAAAAACTTGTTTGCTTTTATACATTAATAATTAAAAAATACAGTTCGTTTTAATCTTTTTGAATTTGTTTACAGTGAATTGTCCAAGATATTAGAAGAAAGGCTTGATGGGATGTTGAAAAAACATCATGAACCTCCATATGGGCTAAAGGCAGTTCGGACACAGAATGTTAACAAAAAGGTATTACAATTTTGAAATATTTTTTTTAAAGGAAAAACTTATTATCAGCTTTGATAAGAAACGACATACTGGGATAAAATGACAGATGATTGAAAAACTTAGAGAAAATAAAGATGAAAATAACAACTTTCACACAGCTATGGTAGAACTACTAAAGAAAAAGAATGAAACAGATGTGAATAGAAGCAAACAGGAAAATGGAGCTTCTCGAAATGTTGATGAAGCAAAATAACCAATTTAAACTTTTTATTTTTATTTACTAGTAGTATTTCATTCTGATTAATTTTTTATTATATAGATTAAACACATGGATTAATGTAAAATTTTTGTGATAAAAGCTTTATTTAAATTATGTACTTTAACAAATTAGAAAATATTATTTAAAAATTATATTCCTTTATTTATCTTCTGGATTAAACGTGAAAATAAACACGAAAAAGTCTGAGTTAACTCTATTTTAACATCAATCGTTGTCCGAAAAGCTTTTTACAATTCAAATTGTTCTTCATAACTTCTTATTGTCTGTTATTTCGCAATAGTAAGGAACCCTAAACCTCTGCTTTAGAATTACAAAAGAGTGCTTTATCCCAACGCGTGAATTAATTTGTAATTGAAATATTTTTACTTCTTTTGATTTAGTTATTGGGAATGTAGTAATCTAATATTGAAACAATTTCATATAATACCTTTATAAAGAGTTGACATTTTTTGATTAAATGATGAATTTTCTAAAATCCTACTATCAGGCAAGATCACGGAAATCCAATGTAGACGTTTATAATTTTTTTATTTTTATTTTCATCGCATACTGCTTGCATACAAACACAGACATTTCCTTTCCGATATATGTATTAATCCTTACTATTACTAGGGCCATCCATAACTATGTGAGTTCCATTGTCAGTCTACATAAAAAAAATCGTATGGATTGTTTGAATTTCAAAATGGAGTGGAACTCGTTACTGGTGTGACATCGGAAATTTATTATAAATAGAAAATATTACTGTAACTTATAGTAAATATTTATTTGGAATATAATAAAGTATAAGGCAAGTAAAATTTAACCTCTTATTATTGTTCGAATATACAAGTACATTGGCACGTTTTTTATTTTAATTTTCTACATATATTTCGTTTTTGACATTAATTAGACATTCAATATAAAAACCGTTATGTTTGATTTCATTTTTAAATTAAAATATAACGACAATATTTGTCACAGTTGCCAACATCAAATATCAAATGGGAGATGCCATTATCTAAAAATAATTTTTTTCGTTTTGCCAGACAGTTGACCACTTAAGTTGTGAACTAGTTTCATTTGTCGTTTAACGTTTGTTACGCGTTAATAAATTCAAAAATATTAAAATGGTTAAGCATGGAAAACGTAGAACACAGCGAATTAAATTGTATACACGGAATTGACCACTTCTTCTCATGCGATATATGTATGTAAGTGTTGCCTTCTCCTTTCTTTTGTCTTTCACCCGACCTAAACTCCATTGAAAACTTATTTGGAATATTACAGAGACACTGTGCGGAGAGATGATATAAAAATCAAACTCTTTAAAAACCTACAATCTGAGTGGAAACGTATAGCGGAATCCATAATTAAAAACCGTGCTGAGGTTATGAGAAATAATGGTTCATATACACCTACAAGCGATATTACGGATATATGAAGAAATGTTACCATGAAGTAATACATATTCTTTACGAAGTTTGTTGCCTTAATTTCGCACGTCACTTTATTGCGATTAAACAGTATTGTTGTTTATCTCTTAAATTCATGAGTTAAATATAAATTTTTGTAAACAAGTAAAAATGCAGTATAATTTTAATATTATACTTTAAAGTTTTTTATTTTATTGCAAAATACAAAAATAAATTAATAAAAATTAATGTCGACTTCTTCTTATCAGTATTCTGACAAATACAGTGAGAATAAATAAAATAACCCTTAACTGCTAATAATACTGTTGTAATTTAATGTTGGCAATACCCTATTATTTCAATTGCCAGTGTTTAATTTTTTCAGCTATCCTCATTCCTCATTCAATTTGTTCAAACATTTTATGTGTCAAAATGCAAAGAAATTCGTAGCTGTGACATAGACTGTACAAAATTTTTATTTCAATTTTTTATCAATTTTCGTGTTCGAAATATATTCGTCAAGAAGAGAGCGACAAATTACAGTGGCAGAATTTTTCAGAAAACATCAGCTGTTTTTGTTGAAATTGAAACACTCAGTGAAAGCAAAATTGGTTGCCAATTTAATTTCAATACTTGAATTTGGGAGTGCGAAACAATGATTTAAATGAAAGGCAAGAACTGATCGTGAAGCACTATGAATTCTTGTTATGAAGGTATGTGAATAGATGTATTGTAGAATCTGTTTTGAATAACATCTTTTATTAACTCCAGCAACTCACTTAATGTACTAACTTCGTCATTTTGTTTGCTTATTTGGGGACTGTTGAAAATACAAATTGCATTTAAATAGAATTTTGAAAAATAAAATAATCGTATTGTTTTCGATTGTGGATTTTTTATTATGTCACTTTAATATAAATACAACATAGACAAAGTCAGCTGTTGTCGCAAACTAACGATAAGAATTGTGTTGTTGTTTATTTAATCGATATTTGAGATAAGTCAGTTGTTAGGGTCTCTGGAGGTAATCGGATTTAATAAATAAATACTCACAAATAAAAATCAAAAATTGCGATTACAAATAATGACATCAAAAATTTACAAAATTAAAAAAATATGTAAAAATCATTAACAGCTTAAAAATATTATAAATATTGTTTTAATATTTTTTTCTTTTTTTGATTATTAGCATTTGCTAGCTAATTAAATGCATTTACTTACTTACTAACTTGGTTATTACAACCCTCCACTCAGGATTACGACTTAGCTTCTCACACCACTTATGTTGCATGTGTTAATTTTGTTCATAAATGGCAGGATCTACAATTTAAAATCGATTCCGAACGAAAAATTTTTTGAGAAACTTTTAGAAGCTATATTTTTTCATATTTCTTTGTGTTCGATTGCCTAAGCTGGGGTATGAACCGTGGCCTCACGCCTAATAAGGTTGAACACAGTGTACAGTAAGTATTAAACCAGTTCCAACATAACTATTTGTGGTACGCTGGCTGTAATTGGCTGAGAGGGACTCTCAAGTTTACCTTCCTTAATATCAAACTTTCGGTCGGTTTTAAATCTTTCCTATAAGTCCACTATATTACAGAGTAAGTTTAGCCTTATTTAAAGTCTTACGGTTTGGCACGAGACATTGTAGTAAACTTATAAAATATACTTAAATGAAGAAGAAGAGTATTTCTTTTCCTCTAATGCTTTTCATACAGTTTGAATAAACCTGTAACTTTGTTCAATAGGGCTATGTTATTTTCTGAAACTGAATTGATAATCCGGAATGTACTCAATCGCGTTTAGAATCGGCATTATTTTGGACATTAGAAATGTATCAAAGAACTTTGACTCTATGGAGAACAAGGTCTGTATGAATGCATTCAGATATCAGAGATCGGTACCTCAATTGCAAAAGATTATTTGATCTTTCCGAACGAGCATTCTATACAAGTAAGGTGGAGTGTGAGCGTAAATGATCTTATGCGCATTCCATATCTTTTTAAGCCAAAGACATACAGTAGCTCAAACGTACAATTGGGCACTAGGTATGAGATTATTCAAATGCCGTTTCTCCACTTCAATGGAAATATTACAAAAAATGTTGAAGCCGATTTATAGACAATCACAAAAGCTTTAAAGCAATGTATAATTCTTAGCATGTTTTATTTAAAAATACTTTTAAAACAAGAAAGAAAATCAATATTAACAAATTTCATGTCAAACGCATAATTGGCCAGTCAAATAAGTCACTGTTTTAACACTTGAAACCAAAACCTTTTGCTTTTTTATTGTTTCCAAACGTAGTGGCTTTGACTGCTCGAGGTGGGCATAAATTCCGGCGTTATGTTTCAATATAAACTTGAACATCGTTTGATTTTCCATTGATTTCTGATTGATCCTTGGGAACTCCTCTAGCAACAAGTAAAAAGTTTGAGTATTTATCCTTACCAAATACTGATTGAAAGCGTTTAAGTAAATATGATCTAACTAATAAGTTTTACTGACATGCTAAAAAAATTAAACATATTTTCCATTCCAACTATCCTTAGTCCAGCTATGTTTTTTACGAAAGCCAAATTGCTTATGAGTAATTAAGTTGTTCTTCTCAACATATGAAGCTATTTGGTTAGGCAATAATCTTTCAAAAACTTTGGATAAGTACGGCAGTATCATTATTTGACTTCTTAATGGGTATGACCTTTGCTTATTTCCAATTTTGCGGGAAGCTTCTTTGCGTTAGTATAGTATTGAATATAAATGTGACATGGCAGGATTGTTGGCAATATTAATTTTAAAAATTTTGGATGAATGTTGTCCATGCCAACAGCATTTGACTTAACTGACATGCAGCTATTTAACACTTAACAACATTGTGATCCACACACTGAAAATCAAATGAACCAGAACACAGGACAGACCGACTTTGAATAGTTGTGATCGAATTTGATGATTTATTATTGGATTGAATAAAGTTTCTATTTAATTCTTTTATATTAATTCCGGATCCTTCAAACTGTTTTCTGCAAATCAAAATATTACCAATTTTCTGCCATGTGTCCTTAGATTCAACTGCTGAAGAGAAGATTCTGAAATAGTACAGTTTGTGACAGTTTGATGATTTTATTTATCCCAATTCGATAATCTTGGTACAGTTCAGCCATTTTAAACCTTTTCCAGCGATTAAAAATCAAGTCTCTCCTTTTAATAGCACTTCTAACATCAAAATTAAACCATAGCTTTTCTTTGCATCTAAGAACGACATTTTTTCTGGGTACTGATATATTGAACAAATATTCAATATTTTCCTGCAAAAAGTTAAGTTGATTTTCAGCGGAAAAAGTGTAACAAATGGAGTTCCAATTAATCCTATAAAGGAAATAGAATCTTCAGCTTGGTGAAATTTAAAATCAGATGTGAGAAACAGTAAATCGTGCTTAGAAAAACAAGGTGCAGTTAGTTAATCGTACAATACGAGATTTTCCATTTTCCTTGTAAATATACAGCCAAGGAAAAAAATATATGGTACAGATTTATTTTACATATTTTGATTAAGTTGTAGTAAAAACTAATTTTTAATGCTACTTATTACAACGCTGCATCAATCCTCTTCCCAACAATAATAACTTCTCTGATATCGACATCATGAATTTACCGTTATTTTTATATTCTGTTTTGATATCGTTATTTTCATATAAAATAATTATATGGTACAGGTAAAATTTTTAACAGATTATTACAACCGAAACAAAATTTTAGGTTCAAAAAATATTATTTGGCGTAAGTATAAAAGAATATTACTATAAACAATTAAACAATTTTTCTTTGTGTAGAAACTATTGAATTTTAGGTAGAAATGCCCCGTGGAACCCAACTTTCATTAGTAGAACGTACGCAGATTGAGTTATTGAGGGAAAATGGGTACTCAATAAGGTCTATAGCAAACCGAGTTAAGAGATCTAAGACGACCGTACAAAATTATTTGGCGGATCCAAAATCGTACGGCACTAAAAAAAGATCTGGTAGAAAACCAATACTGACCGACCGCGATAAACGGTCAATAAAACGCTTAGCTATAACAAATAATTTTAGTTGTACTCAAATAAAGTCGGAGCTGGGACTAAACGTAACTAAAAGACGGATTAATCAAATTTTAAATGAAGATCTAGATGTGAAAAAACAGAAAATGATACCCAAACCACGATTGACCCCTAGACACAAGGCAGCCAGATTGGCTTTCGCTGAAAAATACAAATTTTGGGAAGAGGAGTGGCGTAATATTATATTCAGTGATGAAAAGAAATTCAACCTTGATGGACCTGATGGATTCAAATATTATTGGAGGGAAAAAGGAGGTGATACGCGGACCAGAATAGCACGTAATTTTCAGGGAGGATCTATAATGACTTGGGTTGCTTTTGGATACAGAGCACGTTCTCCAATCTGTTTTATTTCCCATAAAATGAATGCAGAGAACTATGTAGAATTACTGGACAATGTTTTCGTTGAATTTGCTGAAGAAAATTATGGAAACAATTTTACTTTTCAGCAAGACAACGCCCCTATACATGTAGCCAAAGGGACCAAAGCATTTTTTGAAGAAAAGGATATAGCTGGTTTGGACTGGCCATCACTTAGTCCCGATCTAAATCCTGTTGAAAACCTGTGGGGAATTTTGAGTGCAGAAATATACAAAAGTGGAATGGCTTATAAGTCCTTAAAAGAGCTGAAAGAAACTTTAATAAAAAAATTGGACAAAATTCCCCAAGATGTGTTACAAAAATTTATAAACTCTATGCCACTTCGGTTAAATGAAGTAATTAAGAATCGAGGCGGACACACGCATTATTAAATATTATACTTATTTGAATATATTTAATTAGCTTTAAGTTTTGAATTTTTTCTTATTTTGTACCATAATAATTTCCTTTAAAAATTGAATTGGCTATAAAAATATTTAGTAAAAATAAACAACTCTGAAAATTTGTTACTTTAATTTTTTGTTTCTCTTTAATATATATAAAAAATATATAAACTTATAAATTGGTTTTAAAACCGAAGAGATTTTTAGAAAAAACACGTACCATATATTTTCTTCCTTGGCTGTAGTATAATATCAATTAAGGAGTTTCTGGTTGTAATATATTGGGTAGGAATCGTTGTACTAATTGCATAAAGTTCAAATGTTTTCATATCAGTAACCAAGTTTGACTTGACAAGCAAGTTTAAATTAAAATCGCCACATATAACAATATAATCGTATTTCAGAGTTAATATTTCTATAGTTGATAATATTACGTCTGTTTTAATGGATCGTTATTCATATTCTTTTTTGTGTCCTTAGAAAAGGTACTATACACTTAGAAGAGGAAAATTCATGAATCATTTGTATTTCTTAATAAGTTTTTTGTCATAAACAAATTAGAAAAACTATTAACGTTGTTAGTTGGTAAAAAGTAATCGTTCTTATCCTCATTTAAATTAAAGTTACAAGTGTAACGAATAGTATTACCAGCATAAAATTAAAAAATTGTTTCAAATAATTAAACGGTGCGACTGGAAAATACACCCTTGTAACTATACAGTCATTGTAAATTTAGTCAGTGTACATTTATAGTGGTTGTACATTTAGTTGAGTAGAACTCAAAAATACTTTTTTATGTCTCTTGAACCCTAGTAACTTGTTTTATTTGACAAAAACTATTTTTTGAATTTTTCACACAAAATTGTTGATTACCCAAATATTTTTGAACCGATTTTGAAAAATCGAAGCTTTTCGGAAAGGGGAGAGAAAACTCTTTAAATATATTCTATATACAGTTACAGAAATAAGTCTACATACACCGTTAAATATAAACTGTTTCCCCGCTAATTTTTTTGGTTAATTTTTTTAATAATTTCAAGATTATATTTCTATATTCGTTTTCGTCTTCAAACGTTCTTAATTGTAACTGCCTTAAACAACACTATAACACCTTTTTTAATTTGATACAATCTTTGACGGTATATATATATATATATATATATACAATATACTCTTGGTATATTGATTAAACTTATATGTTACAGGTTTTGATAGGGTAAACTTTCCTATTCTTTCAAGTTGAACTATTCCTAATTACAAAATTTAATTAAAAAATGTAATTAAAAAATTTCAAATAATTGCTGACATTCTTAAAGTGCATTATCTTACGAAGAGATTGACACTTCGTTTGACAAAGTCCAACTTAATTTAATTATAAATATTTTTAAAATATTTGATGGATTTTGGTTGTTTACCGAAAAATTTGCAATTTGTTGCAAATATTATTATTTCGTTTTGTGCAACATGAAAATGGGAAGTTTTTCGATAAAGTTCATCAGTTGTTTCTCGTGCGTCGGGGACTTTACAAAATTGGTATTTGTACGTATTGATTTTTATGCCACCACTCCAGTTACTCCATATATATTATTTTGTAAGATAAGTCCGCTTTATTCCACCTTTTATGTGGAGGGTACCGTTAAGGCACAGAATGTATACATCATACTATATGGTATGACCAATCTGTGACAGTTATGTCATTGAAAGTATCCCGATTGTTTTTGGGGTGCTTTATTAACAATTTTGCAGTATAAGCAGTTCACATTGAATGCAGTATGCGTTTAATTCTCTTCTAGTCAGATGACAGCAGAGGTTGTGGAATTTTCTCTAGGTCTTGAAAACATTTTTTATTTTGAAACCTTTTCACCCTTCGATGGTAGAAAGATGTACGTAGAACTCAACATCTGTAATAACGATTTATAAGTTGTTAGAACTTTTTAATTGTTACTTACTTTTTTTTATTTTTTAAATTTTCATTTTGTAGAACATACATCCTCCGATTGGATGCACTAGGACTTAAATTTAGTGAAATATTTGACTTCTCACTTTTATAGTTTCGATTGGGAAAACATTTTAATACGAGAATGTGTTAGAATACGATCCGTGGTTCAGCAGTAATTTGATTTCAAACGGAAACCTGACACGAACAATGCTAAGATTAAGATCGCACATGCAAACAATGTTCCAGGACTTTCTGAAACTTCAATACGCATTTCCGAAGATCTTGGCAAGAAAATGTTGAAAATAACTTTTGATATTAATGCGAGTCACGCAACATGTGAACAGAAGTAGTTTTTAAATAATATGCAACCATACGACCTGTATAACTCTTCAATCTAGGAAATGTAACAATTTTTGGCTAACTTGTCTGGTCGGAGAGAAGATCTTATTTAGAAAGGGAAACTAAATAAGAAGTGACTTTTTCTTGAGAATTGGTTAAGAAAGAAAATCTTAGAATACTTTAAGTGAAGTTTACACAACTAGGGTTAGCATCTGTTCTCGATAGTCAACAAATATCGCTTCGGGATAGAACAACATCATAGAAATATCGATAATATATTTGAAAAAGCAACAATATCGGCAAGTTTCGACTAATCATATAAAGGAGAAGCCGTGCAAATTTCGTCAAAGCTATACATTAAAAAATTACTACAGGCGTGCTAAAAGACAGTGTACTAAGAGCTGTACTACAATACACCATGCACTTCATATACAGGCTACACAACTTTTGTGAATATTACCATCAATCATAAACCAGCATTAAAGCAATTGCAGTCTGAGACTACGAACGAGTAAAGTAACTTATTAAATAGATAATAAAAGTAAATCCACCGGATTATATTCATACAATATTCATTATGAAACGAATTGTACTGTTTCAGTACCCAGAATATGGAGACTAAAGTAGCTGTTATTACGCTGAAAATTGCCTAAATGCATTCTTGTAAAACCAACATTAGACACAGACCAAAAGATTTTCGTATTATTACGACATCTATTTATGGGATACTGCCTAGCATTCAGAAATTGCAAAGAAGACTATCTATCTTAACATTGCAATCTTAAGCTAAGATTAAATGCTCAATCAACATGAAAAAATATTATATCTAAAAATATAGTATTTATAAAAAGAATACAAATAATAAATTTAAAGCAAATGAATTAATATCAATTAACAGATCTAAAATAGAAATATAATTCGACTATCTACTGCAAATTTCGATAAAATAGAAAGATTGTTAAGCTAATTAAATTGAACAACAACATAAATCGAAATACTTCCAAATACATTAATATTTTTAGGTTATGATCTGGCGGTAAATACAAGAATAACATGTTCCATATAAAAAAATTTCAGGGAAATTTGGGGCAAGCATTTACGTGCACATGTACTGCATTTTATATTATTTTTCTTCTCTAGCATCACTAAAATATTTACAAATATAAATCTGGTGGGTGTTATTGCCATTCTTACTGTATTCTTATTTGAAAATTTATATTATAGCAACAACAACATCAGCAGCAAAACGTAACAATAATATTAACAAAAACGCAGAAAAAAGCAAAAAGAAAGAAATTTAAAAGAAAATATTAAAACTTGAGAAAAACAATTGGGATAATGTAAATATTCTCTTACTTTGATCAAAAATTCTTTTGAAAATGGATCAAGAATTGACAACAACTATGTACGAAAAGATCGCCACGAAATAATTGCAGTTTTATACACAATCATTCTCTTTTTCTTTTAGAGAAATACATATGTGCGTGTGTACGAGAGAAATTTATTTCTCAATTTCCAATAAGAAAGCCAACAATCAACTAAACTACACATTTCAATAAGAGCAATACTACAATTTCTATTCTATACATAGAATGATGAGTTTTTCTTCATTTTTATACTTCCTTTCAAATCTGGTGTGCTTTTCTTTTCTTATAAAGGTTGGTATTTCGAAACTTTCCTTTTAGCTGAGGCTTTTTGTAGCATTTGGTTTACTGTCAGAATTTAGTCTTGTTTCTGCGTTTATACTTATGCGAGTCGATATTTTTATCTTGAGTGTTTAAAAAATCGTTTGTTTTTTAAAAATGCAATAAAATTAACCTCGTGGTAAATAATTAAAGAATACAAAAGAAGTGAGTGATAATATTCATAAATTTTAATTCACAATTACACTGCGTAACTGGAAATTTTAAAGTGATTTTCATAGAAAAATAGTAAGTTTTACAAAATTTCTCGCTTCTCCCCTTAATTAAATTGAAGGTTGTTTGTACCTTAAATATACATGCATGTTACGAGATACATAAAGAATCTTGAAATCAACGCCTTCCCAATATAAAAGGTATTGGTGTAATAACACAGTGGCGTTATTTATGTATGAAAAATGTCTGTTTCTTAACGGTAACTATAAAGTAGAATTGTTTATTTCACTCGTTTGATGTCACTGAATATTATTCACCAAAAAGTAATAAAACTTTCACTTTTAGTACTCCTAAATACTAATACAAAAATTGTAAGCAACAGAACTTTAATTACCCATTAATGTTATCAATTATCACTGCTCATGATTTAATTCGAGAAAAATTCTCGGGTGTACATAAGATATAAAAATTCTAAATTTATAGAAATTCTTGCGTATAAAATGGATGACTCAACGTTAGACTAAACAAATACGTATACTAAATAAATGAATATACCGAAAATAGCATGTAAAAGAAATTGTAGAGCAACAAATTAAAAATTCTCAGATATTATTTTAAAAGACAACCATTCGCTTTTGGCGACTTAAGAGTGTAACTTATATTTATATATTTACCTACTTACGTATGTGCATACAAATATATCTATGTATATAAGACGTTGAAAGTATAAATTTAAATTCTGTAGTGTATGGTTTCCTTCATAAGATACCAGTTTTGTAGTAAAAACGGGGAAGTCGTCAGGGTTAAATTTTTTAAAAGTGATAAACATAGAAAATACACTTTTCAGATTTCAAATTTGTCTGGATATTTGAGGTAAGGTATGAGAAAGCTCAAAGGAAATATTTTTGTACCCTTATGTTTATAGGTGGTATTAAAAAGTTATTTTTAAAAAAAGATGGAAAAATAAAATTCATTTTGGGACTTTTATTTTTCCAACAGAAAGTGACAGATATTTTAAGAGTTTTATTTTCCATCCATATTAATCTTTTTTAGAGTTTTAATTTTTTGCATTCAAAACTACGTTGAATAGTTTTGCTTTTCTTGTCGTGTAAGAATAAGGATATCTTACAAACAATTCAGTTTTTACTTCGTATCCTTCCGAAATTATCTACCTAGTTAAGGCAGAATTAGGATTTGTAATTTTGGAAGCAATTCCAAGCTATGCGCTTTTTTTCGATCTTAAGCTACATTTCAAGCCAAATTAATTTTCTTAGAGTTTTCATTTTTTGAATTTAAAACTCTTTTGAATAGTTTTGTTTTCCTTGCCATTAAAGAATAAGGATATTTTACATATAATTGATCCAGGTTTTTTGGCAAAAGATTTTGTAGTCGATTAAGCTATTTACCTTTAAATTCCATCTATTCTGTACATCCATATCTGTGGCAAGTTTTAATGAGCAATATTATTCTTAAAATTACTATTAATTATTTCAAAATTTTCTTGTTTTCCTTGACAAGCTGCATTAAAAAACGACAACAAAAAATAATAAAACATATGAAATCTGAGTTATTAAATCATTTCACTAGTTTTAAGATTTATTATTGCATTATAAGATGCTAACAAATTAAAAATTTATTGTATCCTAATTTGCCACTTCCCTTAACCAGTCACAAAATATATATCTTCAGTTGTTGGATATGGATTAATCTAATCTATTACTCATGGAAAAGTTTTGAAATAAGCGCCACTAAAAGTGTTGGATTAGTGTTGTTGACCATACACAGATTTGAGGAATACTGCTAAATTTTTCACTTTTCTTGAAAATGGCATTGATTTAGTTAAATTGTATTCATTAATATGGGACAATTCCTTTTCTTTAATTAGCTATGAATCAGCTGCTTAACTATTCCAAAACGAAATTTTAGTTGCTTAATAACCGCATTATTGGGGTAGATAAGAAGCTTTACCTTTTCTTTTGGTCCACCTTTTAAACTTTTGGAAGCGCTTGATTATTTTTAAAATTATGGTATCTGTATGCTACTGTTGATTGAGTATAAGTCGTAAAATGTGAAATGGCCAGCGTCCTGATTCACCATTATCTCCAGTAAATGCCCCATTTGGATTAAGTAGGGACGAAGATCTTTGCTCATTACATTTTGCTTTGTTCATGAATTGGCGCCCCTGTACGTTAATGTAATTCTGTCTGAGATGTTATTAACATGGCTTACTTGATGAATTACTTGAAGGCGTTTTGTAACCCGGTGACTGTATTAATTTAGAAACCGTGATACTAATTTTTTAAAGATTTAAATTGGGATTTTTCGGATTTTTAGTCAAATGTTTTAACCATACCAAAATTCATTAAATTTATTTATCAATAAGAATTGCCATTGTTTTTAGAATTCGAAACTATTTTTCAGCAAGGACAATAATATATTTACTCTTATTTTATTTGACTAAACATACTATTTCAGTCTGGTATAATGGTAACTGTTATTACTTTCCTGGATATAACATTCCTCATGGGGTTATTAATAGAGCATTGAGTAGAACGATTATATATATGTTCAGATGACAGAGGTTTCACACACTGTATATGCGGGGATCAGCGCAGAGTAGCATACAATAAAGGTAATCCCGCGGAATTGTCTGAAACGAACATTAGCTGTCAAGGTTTCGCATAGTCCTATCTATAGTTCTATTTATGACGTCATGCCAAGAAGTGGTGTATGTCAGGGGGATTGAAAATGAAATCGGGCAAAACCGCAACGGAAGAATGTTCGACTTCTAGTTGAGGTGATTCAACGGAAAATTAGAACAAAATATCTGGAGCAAGTAGTAAACCGATATTAGTGTTTTTGTAAACTATATTCCCCGTCTGGCATTTCTCGACCTTTCTGATGATCATATTTGGTTAGACATGTCCTGTAAACAAATTCTGGGTACTCCGGAATCTTTTTCTCAAGCTCTGAAACGTCAGACAAGAGCAGAGAAGATATTCTGTTGTATCCTTTTCTACTTCGTCATTACAGCTTTTGCAAAAGACGTTTTGAGGTATTCTTAGCCTCTAAACGTGTGTATAAAGGAAATATAACTGCTATTAGGTACTTAAAATGGACTCTTGTTAGTTTAGACGTAAATTTTGATCTGCTTATATTGACAGCGGGACAGATTTGTATAGTCCCTATGGAAGTGGGTTCCTTATGGAGTTCGATCGCGATTGTGATGAGTGACAAACTCATTACCTAGATCAGAATCGTTGTCTGGCATTACACTAAAAACAATAACAACTTAGTTGTTTCTTTGCTTATTTTTCTAAAAAAAATTAAAAAAATAAAACATTTAAACAGATAAGACGAACAATATTATGAGTGAGCATGAAGCTCTAAAAAATAATAATATCAATATTGTGAATAACGACAACAATAATGTTAATAATACACAAAAGAAAAAAAATAGCGAAATATCAACAATTAAATTAATAGTTGAATTTAGCAATGAAACAAGTACAGGATGCTAATAAGAATAAGAACAAATACATATAATGATACAGTGCTTAATAGTAATAAAAACATTAACAAAAAAATTCCACCAATAAACATTGTTGATATTGAAACAAAACATTTAATTGAGTTTATTAAAGATGCGTTGAAAATGAAAGAATATCGAAATAAAAAACTGTTATTTATAAATAATATTATTGACTTTATAAGAGTTAAACTTACCTAGCAAAAACAAAAACAAAAATTTTACATTTACACCGAAAGGATTAAAAACTAAATCTTATTTACTTAAAGGCCTCGAGGCCAATATACCTACGGATGAAGTTTTAAGTGAACTATGTAAATTTCAAAGTGATGAATTACAATTTATTAAAGTTAGTCAATTTTCTACAAAAAAATCTTCTAAAAAACGTTACAGTTCGCCAATTTTTCTGGTTCGAACCTCTCCAGAAAGCAACATAAATAAACTAAAAAATATCAGTGCTCTTTTACATCGTAATCTGAAATGGGAGCAAATTAGACGTCCTGGAATACCTCAGTGCCGTAACTGCCAAGGATATTTCCATAGTGCCGCAAACTGCTTTCTTGATGCAAAATGTGTAAAACGTAACTCAAGCCATGAGAAAGAGAAATCCCCTATAAATGATGTATCAGCAGATGGAAAAGATATACTTTATTGTGTAGTACGTAACAAATATGGTCATCCTGCTTCTTATAGAGAAGAAGTTTATAAACAACTGCAAAAAAAAAACTTAGATTAAAGAAAAAATCCTTAACAGAAAATAAATCTAATAATGCTAACAATACAATTACTAATGTGGACACAAGTTTTGCTCATGTTGTTAAAGGAAATAATAATGCAAATGTCAATCAAAATATTATACAAGAAAATTTTAATAATTCATTCCTATCAGAATTAAAAAATATGATGATTAGTTTAAATAATCAAATAGCAAATTTACAAAAATAAATTTTTAATTTACAAACATCTCGCATAGAAAAAATTTGTTCAATGATGGGTGTGTAAATATGGATCATAATTAGAATACAATATTTAAAAATTTAAAAATTGTTCACATAACTGTAAATTCATAAATATATATAAGTAGAAGATATAATCTACAACAATTTTTTAATATACACAACTCTGTCCTTTTAAACGAAACAAAATTAAATTATAGACATAAGTTAGAGTTCTATAACTACATAATAATTAGAAAAGATAGGACAGGCGCAAAACAAGGAGGAGGTACCGAAATATTAATCAAAAATAACCTAAAATTTTACAAATATTCAAATAATATAACGGACTCATTTACTTGTCTTAAAATTTGCAGAATTCGCATACCAATGACTTCTAATAAATCAATTTATATTATTTCAGCTTTTTTCCTTCGGGAAATAATGACTCATTTGTAAAAAGTGAGATACATAATTATTTGATTCCTTAACCCTTTGCACCCGAACCATTTTTAGTATGGGTTTTCAGCTACCCGACAGTAATTTAAATAAAAACTTGTTTCTGTTTTTCTTAACAGTATTTTCACTTAGGTTAGGTTCTGTTAGGTTAGAGCACTCTGAACGAGATGACGTTATGCCCAAGTCCAAGTAACTGCTTGGTGCGCATTTATTCCATTGAGGACCAAGTGAGCCTAGCGGTGTAGAGTGACTCCTCGTTGATCCAGGATAGGTTGGTGTCTCTAAAGAATTTCTGCGCAATGGCCAGCTTGAAAACGGTAAAGTGCATTCCTAAATCGTTTTCCTAAAGCAAGATCATATATAGACGTTTGTAGGCTTTACATTCATACGGAAAACAATACATTAAAATACGATCACAATGCTATTCAGATTAAAGCTGCAATGAATAATGAGCAGGAAGAGTTTGAAGTCATTACAGAACCCCTAATAACTAAATATAATTTTAAGAAAACTAATTGGAAAAATTTCAGAATAAAATTACAAATAAATTACAAATCGAAATAAAAATCCCATTGGTAGAAATTTATCAAATTCCGAAATTGATTTCCAGGTTTCTAGACTCAATAATATATTTGCGGATACTATGGAAGAAGTTACGCCTAAGTATAAAAACATTGATTCATTTGCGAAAAAAGTCAACAATATTATAGAAAAACTTTATGCAAAAAATTAAAATTTTCAATTGTATTAAAACTCACTAAATCTATTAAAGGCTAAGTTAAAACTGATTAAAAAATAATTCAAAAAATATTGTTTGTATTAAAATTTTAAAAATTTATAACTTATAGTTCATTTGATAAAATAACATATATAAAATATATGACTCGGATGTTATACTCTTTAAATAATAACTACTTTAATTTTTGCCAGATTTTATCAAACAAAGTTTCAATCTCTTCACAAGAGAATGCGCTTTGAGAATGTCACCACTTGTTTTACAGTTTTTAATTAAATTTGCAATTAAGAACAGCCAAACTTGAAAAAATAAGAAAGAATTAATATTTTCCAAGTTTACCTCATCAAAACTCAACATTTCGTTCAAACTTATTACATATAATGTAACCATTTTAAAGGCTAATCTCTAAATTTTCTAATAAACTTTGGATCCTTAAAATAGGTGCAAACATATTTGGATAATCAATAATTTTGTGTGAAAAATCAAAAAACCAGTTTTTGTCAAATAAAACAAGTTTGGAGGGTTCGAGAAATATAAAAAAATATTTTTGAGTTCTACGCAATCTAGTGAACAACCTAGACTATGTAGTTCCTCGGGTGTATATTCACTGTCGCACCGTGTTATCTTCTGGCGTTGATAAAATACCAAATTTTGTATTAAAATATGTACCCAATCAAAATAATAATCGAAACTGTAATTTGTTTAATAATATATATATTTGTTTTATAATATCCCATTAAATGGAAAGAAACTAAGGTTGTAATCTTACCTAAAAAAGATTAAGATGTAAGTAACCCAAAAAAACTTTGTTCTATCACTTTACTTCCTAATATTAGTGAAATATTTGAAATATATGTTAATAATAATATCAACGCATTCTGCGAAGACAAAAATTTAGTAAGTGAGAAACAATTTGGTTTCAAGTACAAACATTCTACATTAAATGCAATAAATTTAATGACTTCAAACATCAACTGGAATTGGAATGACAAACTCTGCACAGGAGTATATCTAATAGACACGGAAAAAGCATTTTATAGCGTTTGGATTCTAGGACTTATATTTAAATTAAATAATTATAAATTCCCATTTTGCCAAATTCTATTAATCTATATATAATATGATCACCGATAAATCTTTTAAAGTGTTCCATCAAAATGTTGAAAGTAAGAACACGTTTACAATTATTAACGGTTTACAACAAGGTACAGTGAACTCACCTACTCTTTTTAATTTATTTATATTGGACCTTCTGAGTAAAGAAGAAAATATTATATCCTTTCCAGATGATTTTATAATATATAATATGGTAAAAAAATATACGATTGAGTGGATTATGAAAATTAACACGAAAAAATATGAAACCATTCTATTTAGACCACCAGTTAACAAATGTAATGCTAATATAAAGAAAAATTGGAAACAATTTGGAATAAAAACTCATTTAAATAACATTAATATCCCAAATAAGGATACAGTAAAATAGTTAGGTATCTATTTAGATAAATTTTTATATTTTAAATAAATCAAGGAAAGCTTTTTTCAAATACAAATCCTTATTTTACTCAAAGTATGTTAAACCAAGCGTCAAAGTTATTATGTACCAAACATTAATTAGACCAATAATTACCTACGGCTGTCCTATTTGGTTCAATATTTCACCATCTCACATGGAAAAGCTAAGAGTGTTCGAAAGAAAATGTCTTAGGGCTTGTGTTTCTAAATTTAGATTTTCTGAAAGCAATTATGTAAAATATATTTCTAAGAATACTTTTACAATTTACCAAATATAATAATAATCGATAATTTATTATATACTTAATAAGAAACCGTATAACAAGATGTATATCATGTTTTAGTAATAATTTAATTATGGCCCCCTATTATACAAATGAAGAGTACATTGAAAAAGGATTGGGGTACAAATCCTGAAGCTTTTTTGTATTTATATAAAACTAATATCAAACAAAATGAAAACTTAGTCCCGATATTTTAACTTAACTGTAGACGGGCTAACGTGAAAAGTGTTTGTTGTAATTTAACGACAGATGATTTTAGATTTAATACAAGTACAGGTAATAACGTATCTTGTACTATTCAAAGACTAAAAATTAAAAAATTTTGGTCGCTAAATCTATAAATTGTTATACTATTTTCTTTTATTCTTTTGACAAACTTAAATCGACTTTAACAAAAATTGTAATGATTTTTTAAAATTTTTCATTAGAAATAAATAAAGTAATATATTCTTCATTTGAAGTACGTAAAATATAATGTATACCCACAAAAGTAATTATTGTTGATACATATTATTTATACTACAGAGAGCTCTTGTACGAGGCTTAGTAAAATTTGAGTTTATATTGTTAACTAGTATTTATGTAGTTTAATATTTATGAAAAATGGAAATAAATAAACGATGCAAAAACAAAAAAGTGGGTTCCTTATCTCATCTTTGCATTACAAATCAGCAAAATTTGTGAGAGATCATTTGTTTGCCTTTCTGGATAAATTTTAGTACGAAACTTTGCAAATGCGTCTGGTTTTTGTGACCTTCAATGGTCCAGTGTCAAGGAACCCACTAGACGATACCTCCGAATATATCGCTTTCTCCTCCAGAGTTACTCATCACTCTTGGATGTACACATTCTTTAGGGCCTAGTGGTCCATCTTTTTAATGCGTTTACTCTCATTACCGTTAACCTGCTGACGTGGTAACCTGTTAACGATAGTAAACAGTGATTTAGTGATGTAACTCTTAAAACTGCCGCTATCGTCATAATGATTCCTCTTTTTCAAAGCCAACCATTTAACTGTGGCTTTGTAGAATAGAGTTAGTTTGTTTACAAAGACGTGCTGAAATATACATTGTGTTTACTGTCCAATATGATCACAGGATATTTAATATTATTGGATACAGTTACATCCATTCCCTTGACAGTTGGGGCAACAGATTTACAGATTTTGTAACTTCTTGCGAATATTACTAACTTTATCTCGGTTAGGATAAATCCCAGTGTACACTATATCCAACATAGTAATCTCAGAGCAGACCAGCTTAAAATCATTTAGTAATCATGCAGGTTGTTCTTCCCATGGCATTTAGTAGAGCGTTCAGGTTAAGGTCCTTCAGCAAAAGCTAGAATAATGTACTGTATCTTAGCAGTTTTGATCACATAGCGTTAATAATAGTCTCCGTTTTAAAATTGCTAAATGCACCCTTTTTCAATGAAATTAGATACATACAAATCCTTCAGTTAGGATTACGACCTGGTTTCTCACACCAATTATGTTGTGTGTATTAATACATATACATAAGTAAGTGGTGGACCTACAGTTTAAAGTTGACTCCGAACGTCGTATTGTTTGAGGAACTTTTCATGGCAGTTTTATTTTCTCTCAGGGGTTTTACCAGAAATATGCTGAGAGGCAGTCGCCGAAGAAATATTTTTTCATATGTATTTTGTTTTGTAGGAAATGTCTGACCTGGTGTTTGAACCGCGACTGCCACTGGATCGATGCAGATCACCGATCTCTTGGTTTCACCAGGGCGATTTCTGCTTGCCTCTGTGGGTAGAGGGTATGACGGAAGACATAATCGCCGACCTAAGTGCTACTGGTGGTAGTGGTAACGTCTCCGAGGATTATGAAGTTCTTTCCTGGATACTCAGGACAATCTCAAGTGAGATAGGGATTTGTGTTCATTAGCTGCCCCAATATGGGAGTTAATTTTTAGTTTACGTAGACTGTTACCTGCGCTTTACGCATACTTCGAATTAATCTCTCACATCACGACTAGATTATTAAATATTCTCGAAGGAAAACTCATATCAACGAATGGCTTTAAGGTGGAAACGATATTTGTATGATACTGTTTACGTAAGCTGAATTAGTTAGGCAGGGAAATAACATGAAAACTCTATTATTACGAAATGAATTGCCTGACAAAAAGGATTACCTTGATAGGGTAAATCATGTAATAATATTACATTCATTATATTTAATAGAATTAAACTATTTCTAAAAGTATCAAAAACTTTTGTGCATCATACACCAAAATATAAAAAGATAAGCTAATTAAGCTACTGGGCTCATACCCCATTTATAAAGGTTCTAATCCTTTTCTTTTTAATTTTTAATAATTCATCGAAAATTGTATTTTTCATAATTTTAATAATAGGAACACTAATTTCTATTTCAGCTAATTCTTGACTAGGAACTTGAACAGGTTTAGAAATTAATTTACTGTCTTTTATCCCCCTAATAAGAGATAATAAATTAATATCAACAGAAGCCTTATTAAAGTATTTCCTAACACAAGCATTAACTTCATCAGTGTTCTTATTTGCCACAATTTTATTCTTACTAAACTCTAATAAAATTAATTCTAATTTTTTAATAGAAATGATAATCTTCTCATCCCTTCTATTAAAAAGAGGTTCTGCTCCATTTCATTTTTGATTCCCAAATGTAATAGAAGGTCTTTCTTGATTAAATGCATTAATTTTAATAACATGACAAAAAATTGCCCCCTTAATACTAATTTCTTATATTATTTTTAAACCTTTAATCATTATTAGAATTATTTTGTCAAGATTAATTGGAGCATTGGGAGGATTAAACCAAACTTCATTACGAAAATTAATAGCTTACTCTTCAATTAACCACTTATGATGAATACTAGCTGCAAAATATGACAGAAATTTAATATGAATAACTTACTTTATATTTTATACATTTTTAACTTTTAACCCTTTGTTAGATCATAAAGCAGGAAATTCAGCGTAATGAGCAGGTACATGGGCTTATAGGGGAGCTTCTAGAAAGTCTACTCCCAAGACAAACGAGTATGAGACAATCTAAACCTAAGAAGGATGAATATAGTGGGAGAGTTTTGCATACGGCCAGTAATGACCACGCCATAGCACAATTATGCAGAGAGAACTTACATACTGTATTTTTACGCCCTCTTATTTAGTCGTCACTTAGCCAGCGACGAGTACACATGCGTAGCGTATTTCTATTTTATCAAATGCACTTAAAGAAAAGTAAAATGAAATGGAATGAGCCTATAATTTTAAAATTTAAAACTTTTGGTTAAATGGTAAGCTCAACGATTGGGATTTAAATAATCAAATATATAGGATGTGGAGTGTAAAAATACTAAAAATACTAATTACTCTAGCATTATATGGGTTCCTAGTCATCATCGAGGGATTGGAAATGACGAAGCAAATAGTCTGGCTAATAGAGGCAGATTATTACATACCATAGGCTTCGATAACCAAATGCCTTTCAGTGTATTAAAGACCAAGCTAGGTGGAATCGTTGCACCGACTATTGTGGAATAATACAAAAATCTTATCTTTAGGGCGATAGTAATGAGGAGAGCACCTTGAGTATTTTAAAACTAAATAAGACTGACCTGATTCTTCTTCAGTCAACCTATCTATGGCATCAAATATATGGGCAATTCACAAAAGTCCTTGTATCGTTGTATTTGGTGTATTATTAGGCGAAAATAGAATATTAAACGATTGTTGATAATGTTCATATAAAAATCCGATATACTTACACACATTTCTTCATTTTTTTTTACTTTTTTCCGTAATATTTATCATTCTGTTGCTTGAAAATCAAATTATGAATACTGGCATTCTTCTTATTGCTTTCTGACGTTTAGAATACGAAATACGCAATACACATAAAGGCTCAGTTACTCGACCGTAACGTAATGCAATGTAATGTAACAGTAACGTCTAATTAACGTAAAAATGTAAGTGCAATTATACAACGAAAGACGTGTCATATGTTTTTAAGTAAACAAACTAAAAAACTAATATTGAATGCTATAAAACTTGTAATGTATGGATTTAGAAGACCTGTTTATGGGTTTGGGTTTCTTAAATTTTTAAAGACTTTTTATTTCAATTTCTTAAACAGATTATATTTTAATTTTAAAAACTTCGTTTTCACAACTTTTATCACATTTAATACGGCGGCTTTTCACTTTCTTTAATTCATCTGTCCTCAGCTGTTAACTCACTGCTATCACTACAGCGTTTTTAGATTCATTTCAACAGTTTTTATTTATTTAAAGGTATTTATTAAAAGTTTTATGTAATGTTTTTGTAAGACTGACAATTTCACTTTCACAGGAATAAAAATATTCAATTTTGTTTTTTGTTGAAACCACAAACACAAAATTGAATGTTTTTGTTTATGTTTTCCATATAAATATAAGTTAATTTCCACCTTTTATTTAATATAATTTAATTTGTTATTCAAAAAATATTATTTAATTTCGCACTCCTTACCGATGAGGATAGATTCAAATAGCTCATAACACTAACTAAATTTACTTAACTTACATATGATGATAAAAACTAAAAAAAAAGAAGAAATCTGCTCAGAATCTCGAATATTTTAATGATTCATATTATTACAATTCAAGGGAATATCGATTTGATTTTGTGAGAATGTCATTCGAACTAGAGAAATTATCATACGACCTATGATAAAATTAAATTTATTCCCTTAGCTTTCATCTGCATAAATATTATAAGCAATAGTAACAGTGATGATCAAATAAAAGTATTAAAGATAAATGGAAAGTAGATTATAATTTCGTTTACAATCAAGTGAAGTCGTTTATCTTACAGAAACAGGTCAGGTATTTCGGAAACCGATTTTATACGAATGTTAAAACGTTTTTTATCTTCGCTAGTAAAGATAAAATGCAAACGGAAAGTCACTTCGGACGCTTGTGGATATTTAATTATTAAACAGGGAAACTATACTTTTAGAATTTAAAATAAATATAAACACTACCTACATTATGTAATTGGAATATAGTGTTTATTTTAATTTTAATTTTTAAAAGTTAATAAAATAAATTATAATTTTGTTTTTTAAAATGTGAAGTTTTATTTAAAGAGAATTCCAAATACAGATAAACATATTATACGTACAAAATTTAAATTCTGTTTATAATTTTAATTTTCAGTTTTTGTGGTTTTTAATATTAACATGTTGTTAACACTGCTAAAAAGATGTCACGTAAAATATAAGAAAATTATCTTTTTTACTGATTCTTACGTTCCGGTTACATTACATTACATTTCTATAACCAATTAAAACACTAAACGATGTAATGTGCAGGATGCAGTAAGTCTACAGCTCCGAAAAACATGAAAGACATACACATAGATCGACTGTATTACGAAAATGGAAATGGTGTAACATCGTTTAACAGGGGGCAAAGGGCATAAACAAAGGAATAACAAATAAAGCAACTGTTGTTGTGTGGCACACAAAATTGTTATTATTTTTATTTACAATCTACGAGCTTATATTCCAAACGTTTTTAAAAGGTAAAAACGTAACAATATTGTTAATTCGTCCCGAATAGGCTCATTACCTCTTCTCCTTCATTTTTTCTCGGGGGCTGTTAGCTCTCTGTATCCTGTACACGACATCGTTTAACATTTTAATTATTTTATAAGGTCCATCCCAGCTGGGTTAGTAGCTTGGGAGATAATCCTTTATTCCGCGTTGGGTTGTAAAGTAGAACCAATTGTCCCTCATGGAATCCCTTCGTATTTGCTGCACAATCATACCTGACTTTCGTCCTATCGCTGACCATTCTTATATGTGTGCGGACAAATTCATGAAGTTCATTTAGACTTTCCTGTTTTCCCGTGTATGTGGCATCTTTCTCTGTGGCTGGCTTAACGCCAAACTTTCAGTCACCTCGCTGTTTTATATCAGTTCCAAAAATAATCATGGCGGGTGATCTAGATGTTGAATCATGGACCGCCAATCGGTATGCCAGTAGAAACCTCGGAATGTGTTCGTCCCAATCCTTCTGCTGCCCGCTCACTACTTTTCGCAAGTATTTTTCTAGGGTTCGATTAAACCGTTCTACAATTCCGTAGGACTGTGGGTGGAGCGGCGTTGTTCGAGTCTTCTTAATACCGTATAACTCACTCATTTCCTTGAATACCGCTGACTCTAAATTTCTGCCTTGATCGGAATGAAGCTCTATCGGGAACCCGTAGCGGCATACCGAATTGTTCACAAAAACATTTACTACACTTCCGGCCATTTACTAAAAAATAAAAAATACTCCATCACGACAAGAACATATCGGTTTCCGGCATTGCTGACAGGTAAAGGGCCTGCTACGTAGATCGCTATCCGCTCGAAAGGTGCTCCCGAGTTGTATTGTTGGAGCTGACCTCGACTTCATTTCACGGTACCTTTAGCTGCAATACTCTGGGTACAGTTCGCGATCCAATCTGATACTGCTTCCCCACCCAATAAAAAAAGTTGTTTTAGTTTCTTCAAAGGCGTTGAAAATGAGTCGGCTAGCTCCATTATGGAATTCACGTAAGACTTCCTTCATTTTGGAGGAAGGCACCACTATTAGGTTGAATGAGGTCTTGTCATCAGCGCTTTCCAATTGTCGATATAACCATCCGTTTATCATCCGTTTAAACTGTCCCATTGCACCCAATATGCTTTTGCATGGGGACCTTCTGCGGGCTGTTTGTCCTCTTCCTTAGCTGCTATAATTTTCACCAATATTGGGTTGCTTCTTTATGCTTCGGACCAGTCTTCGTTGGCTTCGATTTGCGTTAGCCGGAAGTCGATGATGGATTCCTTCTTCTCGGCACTCACGAATTGTTTAGACTCCAAATTACAATGTCGACATGAGAGAGCATCAGCATTCCCATGTTTTATGCCTTTTCGGTGTTCAATGCTGAAGTCGTAAGTCTGGATGCGCTCAATCCAACGTTCTAACTGTACTTCTGGTCTTTTGAATTTCAGCAGCCGTCTCAGTGCGGAATGATCAGTCCTTAGTGGAAAATGTTGGCCATACAGGTACTTATGATAATGTTTTATCCATTCCGGCACTGCAAGTAGCTCATGTGGATTCACACCATTGACCACTTGGGAAAGTATACCACCAATACCATATCCGCTAGTAACACTGCCAAAAATGAATTTTTCTCCTCGGACTGGAGATTGGTGCAGCACACAATAGGTCCTTTAGCGTCTAGAATGCCTTTTCCTGGGACTCATCCCATTGATACCCCTTGGTTTTCTTGGTGAGCTCATGCGAGCTTGCAGCCACACTAGCAAAGTTAGGCACTAAGCGTCTATAGTATGTGCATAGTCCCAAAAAACTGCGTAATTCATGAAGATTCTGAGGATGAGGCCAGTCCTTTTTTGCTCGTATTTATCCTCTTCATTACAGAGTTCAAATGTCATGACATGCACTGAATGCCGTTTTCTACTTGTCCTTGTCTACAGTCTCCACTTGCCAATATCCGCTTTGTAGATCCAATGTGGAGAACCACTTTGTTCCGGCTAGCGTGGCGTCAATTCTCGGTAGCGGGTAACTACCCTTTTTAGTGACGTTCTTCAACTTCTACGTATACGCAGAACCTTGTACTACCATCTTTCTTTTTAACCAAGACTACAGGTGAGCTCCACGGACCCGATGACGGTTCAATTACCCTTCTCCTCTCCATTTCATTGACTAGCTCCTTAACCTCATTACACTTCGCCAGTGGTATGCTTCTGGGTGCCTGTTTTATCGGTCTCGCTTCGTCAGTATCAATTTCATGTTTGACCATGGCTATTCTACTATGACTCTTATTTTCTGTGACAAAAGCGCAAGCTTTTTGGCTTTGTTTCTCTCTGAAGTTGCTAAACCTCCTATCCATTTGTCTATATTTACTTCGAATTCCCGTTGGTCTTTAGCTGCCATTTCGGCAGGTTCCGGCAATCGTTCATTGCTTATCACTGGATCTACTAGGGCACATTGGTTCACCTCGGAGTTTCTACAGATGACTTTTTCTTGGCCTGATATATTCAGCACTTTCATCGGGACTACTCCCTGTTTGGTGGATTTGACGAGGGCCTTTGCTGACAACAAATCCGTCTGAATCTCCGCTGGTTCAACAACCCACAAGCGATTTTCCTCACAATCTCCCTCCACACGCGCCCATATCAGCGATTCACTCTGAGGTGGTAATTTGTGTCGTTCGACAGAAACTAACCTTCTGGCGTGTATCCCACATTTCGCCAACTCATTATTTGTTGCCCCATATTCAAATTGATGCCATGAGCTATCATAAAATCGGCACCTCGTCCACAACATCGGCAACAATAAAGACTTACACAAATGTTGGCTATAGCCACCTTTACCTCTGTTTTCCCGTGGACGGTGGCAGACTCTCCGGTAGCTGTCACTAGTCTTACATTACTCAGTACCTCACACGTTCCCTTCACTACATTTGGTCTGATGATTGACTACGTCGCTCCGGGTCTATAGTGGAAGTGTGTTGTCTGCCATTTATGTACCCACACGCCGTAAAGTTGTTGTTATTTTGTTGCATAACTGATATGGAGATTGTGGGGCCCATACTTGTGGGAGCCAGCACTTTAACGGGGACTCTTGTGAAGACGGTTGGTAGTTCGCCTGGCTGGTGAGACGGATATTGATCTTTTGCGTGGCGCCTTTCAATTTCTTTGGAAGTGACCGCTCTTTCCACAATTAAAACATTTAAGTTTGGTCTTTTGGCGATGTTTCTCCAAAACTGCCTCATCATTTCTTTAAATTTATCTACAAGGCATTCCTCTTCTTCTACGACTTCAAAAGCTACTAGTGCATGCGGTACAGTTTACGTTTGTGCTCGTCGTCGAATTTATGCTGTAACGGCACCATTAAGTCGTCGTAGTTGTTACTGCGACTGTATGGCATGGTTTCTAGAATCTCAGCTGCGACACCTTTTAACGCCAAAGTCAGTTCCAAAGCCTTCTCCTCGTTGTCCCATCCGTTTCTGCTGGCTACTGGAAGCTGGCTGGAATTTAAATACGGCTAGGGGCGAGCTACCATCAAAGTAAAGTGTTTTTATCCTGCCGATGCCTTCATATACACTGATTCCGGTCGCTGGCTCAGGAGGTTGTTGACCTTCTCCTCCATCATAACGAGTTTTCCGTCAACGGTCTTTTCCAAATCAATCATTTTCGTGTCGACGGTCTTTTCCAAATTGAACACCTTTTTCTCGACACTAGTAATTCTTTTGTCGACCGACTCCTGTAGTTCATACAGCTTTTTCGTGTTGGCCTCAAGTTTCCTTTCAATTATTGCCAATAATTTTGCTTGCATTTTCTCTATTTTCTGATCAGTTTCTTTTCGAGACTCAGCAAGTAGCTTTTCCATTCTCTGATCAGTTTCTTTTCGAGACTCAGCAGGTAGCTTTCCCATTCTCTTATCAGAGGCTTCTTGCAGTTTTTGGTTTTCGGTTTTATAAGCTGCTTGTGCCTCACGAAATAGCTTTTGGTTTGCTACTTGTGTCTCAACAAGTAGCTTTTCTATTCACTCGGCTAGCAACGAATTTGTGTCCTTACCGCTGGGGGTTGCAGGGTCTTTAATCTAGTTCCTCTTCATCTTCGAACTCGTAAGAATCGATATCGATGCCTTGATGCTGAAATTGTTCCCTTAACCGCTTCTAGAGTTAAATTTTCGTGCCCGTTTTTGGCAGCTCTAATTTACCCAACTCTCATTTAAGTCTTTCCACTCTTAGTTCGGAGAGTTTAATTTATTTTTTTATTTTTTTATTTTTTTTTTTTACTTTTTTCACTTCTGACACCAATTGTTACGTTTTTACCCTTTAAATACGTTTGAAATATGAGCTCGTAGATTGCAAATAAAAATAAAAATAAATTTGTGTTCAGTTTTAATTAAATTATTTACATAATTTGGACAATTACAATCCCATATGTTTAAAAGACTCGGCCTTAGAATATTTAACACATGTAAAAAACCCACAAGCACAAAAGGTATGCAGCAATAAATGCCGAAGGGCTATGTGTTGTCTATACTGTTTCAACAGCATCCGCAACACGAATCTCTGGAACTAAACCAACGAGGAACATAGCAAATTAAATGTAGAATATTATGGTGGGGTCATGTTATCGGGAGGGAGGCTAATAGTTCCACTGTATATAAATATAGCTAGAGAAAATCTTGCTTTAGTTCGACTTGATTTAATTGCTAAAACCTACGAATTCTAGGTGCATACAAAAAATTGTGATATGAGTAAGTGATTCTAGAAAATACTTAGCACGTTTCGCTTAATTCTGAACACAAACTTATATTGCAACTGGAGCCAACAGTAAACTAAATTTGGTAAAATAATTGGCCAATTCCAACGACTTTGTTATATTGAATACACTTGGTTGCTTGTGAACGCTCAATGCTATGCTGCATTGTGTATTTCTTCATTATTTTTGGCATTCACACAATTTGATAGCTCGAAACCAATACAACTTTTAAAAACGTATGAAGAAATGTGTATAAATGTATGTAATAAAGACTTGTGAGTAATATATGTAAGAGTGAGATGACAGTACGGAGGCAAAGAGGCTATACGATATATATGAATCGGCGTCTTTTATGTTTGTACAAACAGTCGTCATTTGGAAGCACAAAATACACAGAAGGGAAAATTATGACGTTTAAAAAACGCTCATAGCAACAGCCTTTGCTGGCGAAATTAGAGCGAGAAGAAAAATGTTATATCTTTTGCGAAGCAAATGTGTTAAAAGCAACAGATATACAAAGTGAAAACTAGTGGATAAAGTAGACAAATTAAAAGTAAATAGATATTTATTTTGTATTAAAAAGAGTAAATTTTGAATATTTTTTAATTTCTTCAATGAAAATTTTAAAATTTAATTAATGCTTAAATATTAATCGAAATGTGGGTGATTTTCGGTCACAATGAATATAGTTTTTTGTGCAAAAGGTAATTAAGAAGCTAAATATTACAAGATCAAAATAAGACATTACCAGGCTACATAAAAATTTTTCTTGCTGAAATTTACCAATATTTTTAATTTTATTGCACGAAAAAGTGAAATGTTATTATTTATATTATTAGTTCTTTTATTATTTTTTAATTAGTTTAACATAAAAATTACATTTTTTATTAACACGCGCCAATATAAAAACCCACCCCAAAAGCTTAAAAAAAACATAAATAAACAAAACAGAGAAAATGAGAGAGAGAGACATAAATACTTTTTTGGTAATATTTGCTATCCCTCTCACATTTCGCCAGTAACTGTCAAATTCCGTTTCCTTACTGGTTACGCTATGTTTGGAAGTAGAGCTGATAAGTCGCAGTGACTATTTTTTAATTGAATAATTCACAGTTTGCTTTAGATTAAGTAATTTCGTAAATTAAATATTTTTATAAGCACTTTTGTGAATTAAATAAATGAAATATAATATATATACATATATGCGAAAAAATTCTCTTCAACTTAGACTTGTGCAGGCTGTCAATCTAATTTTTGTACCCAATCATCTTTTGGGTAAATAATAACAACAATAATAATGTATAGTTATCCGCAGACGTCGGCACCAATTTCCACCGGGGCTAAACATCTGCGGCTTTTACACGCATAGGACACTAACATCAACAATGTTCGTTAAAAAGAGCGTAAAATTGCATTCAGTTGCTTGTCAGCTTCTAAATAAGGAAGTTCATGTCGCTTTTTTCAGGTATAATTGAATACATCCAAAGAAATATTACAGTAGGATTCACTATTTTCCAATGAGATTCACTAACAACAATGAGAAATGATCTCCATTTTTGGAAGAATATTTATCAAGTTAAATACGCAGTCTTTAGGGACTTGGCGCTGTACATTTTTTCTACATTTTTCACTACATATACGTATTATTAGGTTATACTTGAATACATTAGGTTACCCCTGAAAATATTACTAACAATTTTCCTCTGACTTATGCACATGGCTCTCACAAATACACTCACATTTTTATCATGTTCTCTTTGTACCGATGCCTGGTTATCCGAATGTCTTACGTTTTCACACAAATGTTCATTCATGCAGTGATAAGTGTAACAACACCAACCAGTAAGATAATATTTTTTAGTTCAGTAATATTTTTCTTCATTGTTCGCGAGATAAATTAACCTTTTAAACAATAATAATACATTTTCGAACTTTTAGGGCAATTTTTACAACTTGTCGTTAAAGTTGGCTTTGGTAAAATATAAGGTGAACTTTAAAGCCACCTTTAACTTTTTTTCCGTTATTACAATCTAATGATAAAATAAAGTTAACTTATTAAGAATTTGGCAGTGCCGAAGCACTGCCGATAACATTTGCCAAATATACAAGTTTTTTTTTACTAATGGGATGATCATTTTAACTGAACGCTTTCTTCTATTTTATTGTCCACTTATAACAATGAAAAACAAATTATCTGCCCGCTAAAATCCTGCCTTTAGTTAAAGGTAAGTTGTAATAATGGCCCTTAGTGTAATGAGAAATGTGTGTTACACGTTGAATAAACTTTTAAGCAATGTTATATTATATAAACTTTATTGCTATGGCAAACAACTGTCTGTGTTTAGCTATAGCAACAAAGCTAAAGTCTCAATTAATCTAATATTTGTTTTTTTGTTTACTGAACTTTTATTTCTTTGCTACAATATGTACGGTTATAGAAAAATAGTCGTTTAAGTGCCGTATAAACATATATATGTAAATATGTATATTAATGCAATTAGATACCATGGGCCAGTAAGCCGAACATAACGTAACGTACCGTAACATACCATACATTCGCTTTTTAGCATATGAAGAGCAATGTAAACGCTTACCGAAACGTTCTATCTTTAGCAAAACGGAACGATCTGTATAAAACAGAATTCGCTCAATTTTCTACGTTTCTATATTTACACAAACGTTCTAACGGCAACGTACGTACACTTTTACGTTTGTTACGCTTGAGTAACCAGCACATCAGTTTAAACAATTTGTGAATATGAATATATTTAGTCTCCAAATCAGTGGTTACCATTTCATAGCACAATTGTGTTGTCGACCAGATTGGTTATTAGTAGGAGAGGAAATTTATGAACCAATATTAGATTCCAGCAAATATCTAAAAAACATTCCCTAATTATTATGTTAGAGATGTATAACTTTATGTATGTTGATGATATGAAAATCAAAATAGTGTATATTACTAACACTTTTCTATGTCTGTAAACTCTCAACTTTTTTTCTCTCTCATACTCACAAATACGCAATCAAAAAATTTTTGATAATCCCTGATCTACTCCATCAACTGCTTGGTCTTGCGACCTGTGCTAAGTTTACTGTGTTTACTCCGATTTTCTCTATGTTTATCTCAATGTTATGAGTCGCCGTAGTCTAGTAGGTAGTGTGTTGGCTTATACGACGAAAGGCCAGGGTTCGAATCCCCAGTCAGACATTAAAAATGAAATATGAAAAATATTTCTTTGGCGACTTCCTCTCAGCAGATTTCTGGCAAAAACTCTGAGAGTAAATAAAATTGCCATGAAAAGTTTCTTAAAAATCTGTTTTTCGGAGTCGACTTTAAACTGTAGGTCCCGCCACTCATGTATAAGATTAATACACACACCATAAGTAGTGTGAGAAGCTAGGCCGTAATCCTGACTAAAAGAGTTGTAATGGCCAATTATATTTATGTTTATCTCAATGTTTATCCAACATTATGGACTAGCTGTGCTTGCCCATTGCATATTATGATATTTTTTACTTCAGATAATTCTGTTCTGAAAAGACTAGACTTACGACATATTATGATATTTTTTATTAATTGTATGGAATTTTTGGAAGTCCTTATACAAAATTCCGATAAACTTACTAAGTTCATGGATAGATATCTCGTATTAGCCTAATCAAATTAATTGGTACTGCAACGATTATCATTTGAACGCAACAAATATTTATTAATTTACGGATTGTCTCGGTTAAGACTTTGAACTGCAAATTCGATATAAAACTGCATTAGAACACTATAGCGACGAACTGGGAGAAGTTTACGGATCGTTTTCATAGGCTTCATGAAAATACCAGAAAATATTCAGACGTATATTAGAGAGAAAATTGCAATTGCATCCCTCTATTGAAAATTTGGAATGACAGATAAGTGTAAGTGATAGGCATTATCATGGCATTGCAGCAGATTAGCTTTGGCGTGGATAAGAAGACAAAATAGGGAACAAAAAAATCAAAATTCACCTTAAACGCGAGAAAGACCAGTCTTTAATAAAGTTGTAAAAGGAGATGTTTTCCTCTCTTTAAAAAATGGAATTTCCATTTAATTAAGCACGATTTGTCAATTTAATTTTTTATTGCTTTGAAATAAAAATGGCAGAACCAATTTTTTAAGAAATGAAAGAATTGAAAATATGTCTTTTATCGCAAAATTACCAGCTGAATTACATATTTGAATACCAATCAAACTAATTGAATTTACAAAAAGAAAAAATAATAAAAATCTCAATTTGAAATTTGATTCATTTTTTATTAGGACATGTTTGTAAAAGTCATTTCTCAATATTATCATAGTACATATACGTAAGTCAGACTTAAATTAAAATAATCAAAAATGTACTTTACTATTTCAGATTTAACAGATTTCGCTTATCTTACAACAACACAAATGGATGCTCCAAATGTAAGTCCTCAATAGCGCATCTATTTCAGTAAAATTCCAGTAAAATTAATGAAAATGTTTTGTTATTATCCCCTCCAGTTTTTGTGCCCAATACTAATTTGATCATTAGTAAGTTAAATATGTTTGTATGTCTGTAAATATTCCTTAAAATTAGTCCAAGCCAACAGTATTGATTTCATTAAGCCCCAATGTCACCAATCCATTTTTATTATCGATACAAAAATACATACAATTATTAAATATAAAAAATTAACAAATACACTGGACAGCAAAAGTTTAGGTACCCAATATATTTTAGCAATTTTATGAATTATTAACAATAATATGTAAAAGTAATTGATTTTTTTTATATTTATTTTGTTCATTTATTTCTATTTTATTAAATAGAGAAATCTTTCTGGTGACTCCATATTTTTGCAATGCGAAAGTATAGGTATCCCCGGAAGAACTCAGAGTAAATTTAAAATTCAATGGCTCAATGTATTAAAATATTACAACTAAAGCCCCGATTAGCGAAGAGATACGAAATGTGCTTTTACCAAATGAAGAGCAATGTAATTCTTACCGAAATGTACTGTCCCGTTCACTAAACTGAACGAACTGTATAAAACAGAATTCTTTAACGTTTTTACATGACATTTGAACAAAAGTGATGGGACGATTGTATGTATTGCTGTACAAATGGCTACTTTGGTACTTTCATGCTTATTTATATAAAACGGTTGAATTTTTACATGTATATAATGATTTTGCTTTAATTTTTGAGTATAATAATAATAAAAAATAATTTTTAAAGAAATAAATACATAAATATTGTTATGATTCTATTGATTGACGAAGTAGGACAAATGCCTTTTTTGGGTATTTTCATATATATTAGTTCAACATTAATTAAAATATTAATCTTTTAAATTTGAACATAAAAAATGATTTTTCTTTAATTGGAGCTGATAAGTCGCAGTGAATATTTCTTTAATTGAATAATTCACAGTTTGCTTTAGATTAAATAATTTCGTAAATTAAATATTTTTATAAGCACTTTTGTGAATTGAATAAATGAAATATAATATATATACATATATGCGAAAAAATTCTCTTCAACTTAGACTTATGCAGACTGTCAATCTAATTATTGTTCCCAATCATCTTTTGGGTAAATAATAACAACAATAATGATGTATAGTTATCAGCAGACGTCGGCACCAATTTCCACCTGGGCTAAACATCTGCGGCTTTTTACACGCATAGGACACTAACATCAACAATGTTCGTTAAAAAGATCGTAAAATTGCATTCAGTTGCTTGTCAGCTTCTAAATAAGGAGGTTCATGTCGCTTTTTTCAGGTATAATTAAATACATCCAAAGAAATATTACAGTAGGATTCACTATTTTCCAATGAGATTCACTAACAACAATGAGAAATGATCTCCATTTTTGGAAGAATATTTATCAAGTTAAATACGCAGTCTTTAGGGATTTGGAGCTGTAAATTTTTTCTACATTTTTCACTACATATACGTATTATTAGGTTATACTTGAATACATTAGGTTACCCCTGAAAATATTACTAACAATTTTCCTCTGACTTACGCACATGGCTCTCACAAATACACTCGCACTTTTATCATGTTCTTTAATTATTGTTATTATGTGTGTAATGTGTATAAAAACTTTAAAACAAAATAAATAAATAATTTATCTTTGGAGAGGCAATGTGACAGAAATTCCCTTTTAGGTACATAAATCTTTTTAATCTTTAAAATTTTTAAATATATATTTTTATGATTCTAATGTGCATAAAGAATTATAAGAATATTTTATATTATTTTTATTATTCTAGCTAAAATCGTTGTAGCGAAATTAATATAAAAAAAGCAAAAAAAATAACTTTGAATAGAATAATATTTGATAGTGTACTTATATGTAAATTTCATAAAAATTGACTCAGATTAAACCAAAAATGTAATATTCTATAATATTACAAGAATAACATAAAACTTAAGGAGCAAATATAACTAATTGGTACTTTTTAATTTTGCATTACCTTAACAGCATTCATCACTGTTCTGCACAGCTGACTTCGAGCAAATATGTGTAAATGAATTTCTCTTCATTGTGTTGTATTCGTGTGTGTTTACATTCTTCGTTGACAGATATTGCGTTTTTAACGTTTCTACAACTACACAAAAGTTCTTACTTTAACGTACGTTACGTTATTACAACTTCTACGCTTCGCTAACCAGGGCTTAAAATTTAGTACTATATGCAATGAGGTCAAGCACACTATTCAATCTATTTAGCACTGAATACACAAGTTTTTTTTTTGTATTCTGTTGATATTTCCTGCCATTCACTTATATGCAAATTTTCTAGTTGCCTTTTGTGTGAGAAATAGCGACTAGGTAACCGTTCTTCCAAATTATCCGTGAAGTCCTATTGGGACTTTATGGATGAGTATTACGCATGTGGAGACAATCACATCTTCACATTAGCAATAGTGTGATTAGGTTCATTAACTTGTTGGAAGTAATAATCACTTCGAATTCTTAATTCTTCCGAACTTAAGGTGAATTTCTTCTTTAGAGTATTGAAATAAATATAATAAAAAAAAAACAAAAAATCTCTTTGAATAGAACAATATTCGGCAGTGTACAAAAATGGAGCAAAAATGAGTCAATGTCAAAGTTTCAAAATTACACTGGCAAAGCTTAATATATGTAGGAGGTCCTAATTTTTATTTACTACTATGTTGCATTATATGTGAACACTATATTCGGTATTCGCTGTCTTCCGCTACTGCTAACTTTTGTAATGCAGACTCAATTAGGCACTAAGCGAAACTGTACTAATATATTATTTATTTTATTATTTTGCAGTTGATGCAAATGACAAAAAACAATTAAAATAGTTTTTATCTGAGAGCTTCGATCCACCAGTTAAATTCGCCATTTCGATTTTCCGAATTAAATTATATTTGACTTCTATGTTTTAATATCACCCCTATTTTCGTTGATACCTTAGTAAAGAGATTTAATTTTTCGGACTCGTTAGTGTAGCTGAGACAAGAATTATAGGGTCTTCCAATATGGTCTCCTTAATTTTTGACGGTCTGTCAAATTAGTAGTCATTTATTCAATTTTGCCAACAACAACACGGGTAAATGATAAAATTGTATCATTAGAATGGGTGTTCTGTTCGGGCAACGTTCCGCACGCTTCTCTTCCTTTACAATCGCTATAATCGCCCCACCGGGATGGCTGTGCACAATGGGGTGGATAAATTCAAGTTTTGAAATCACAAATTCAACCTAATTTATGCGCCAGACTCAAACGACTTTATATTCTACACAGGATGGCACACTTTGTTTTATTTAAATTTTAAAATAGGAAGTGCTTAAGGAAAGACCTTTTATACGAAGTTTACATATTCAAGGTCATCAAAGTTTTCATGCAACCGTAAACAGTGCATTGATGTGGACATTACACATCTCTGAATTTACACCTTTCAGTTATTACTTAAAACATTTTGCGTAGACATCAAATGCATTCGACTCAAGTGGCTTCGATTAGCTAGGAGGTAAACATTGTATAAAATTTTTGTCAGGAACAGTTAAATATAAAAGATTCAAAAAGAAATTTCGTGCCACTCGTGTTATAAAAATCTTACTGCATTAATTAATATCTGAAGCAGATGGTGTAATGAATGAAAAGTGCAAAAAATGAAGTCGTTTAAAGAGACGTACATTAGGAACGTTCGTGCGGAGAGTTAGGTCAAGAAACTTAGTTATAAGGTTCTTATGAATTCAGCCTATAGTCTTGACTTAATAATTAATTAATTTAATTTTCAATAAGTTTCTGTCTATGTTCGATAATTTTGTCGATAAAAGATGTTTGTGAAAATTATTTCTCCAACTATTTTATTTTCTTAATAAAAGTGCTTCTATTGTCAACAAATTATTGAACAAACCTAAATCATTTACATATAAAAATAAAACACTGCAGGCATTTTTCAAAAAAATAGTCTGAAACCAATCGAAACGGCGTAGATATAAGAATTTCGTGTAAAATCGTACACAATGTACCATGCTTTCAACAATTCCCAAACCTCAAATGAAGGAGGCAATATTGCAATAAATTCAGTCTAAAACAGGCGTTAAAGTAGATATAAAATAATAGTGGGGATGATTTTATCAGCAATTTTATGTGGTAAATATATACATATATATATGTACATGAGAAATTTTGAATTTGAAACATCTTTATCGGTTGTTTAATTAAAAAAGTTATATTTAAAAAAATTTACAGAAATATCATTTTAATTCGCAAAAGATACCAAAAAAAATATGTTACTTTATCTTTCGTAAAAACTATAAGTTTATGTAAATATGTATATGTGTTTTAACTTCACTTATATATGTTTTATTTTTTTTATTTTATTTTTTGTTGTGAACTTTAAAGACTGTGACAACCACTAAGAAAAAAACTAAAAAGCTCCTAACGTTGACCCAAGCTGAGGAACAGCATTTATCATCTATATCTAGTTGCTCAGCATCAACAACAACTACGACGTCTATTGGCAAAAAATTAAGTTCGGTTAAAATGACTAAAACGAAATCTGAAGATCAAATAACCAAAACTCAAATGATTAAGACTGTAACGAAAAAAGAATCTGTAAAAAATTTGACTGAAGCTCCGAGCAGCGATCTTTTGCGGGAAGAGGAAAAGGTACAGGAAGAGCAACAAAATGGCTTGCAACAAAATTGTAATCACAAAAATGATGAGAATGGAAATGAAATTGGAGATAGTGCGAAAAAAAATAATGTTACAAAAAAAAAAAATAAATTGAAAAAGAACAAAAAGAACGAAACAGACAAACAAAATATATCAGTGGTAAGTTTTTTAGATTCCCCTCCCAAAGCCAACATATAAAATTAATTTCCTCTTTCTTTATTTCGTTTTTTTTTTCTTTATTACAGAAATCTAGTTTTAGCAAATTTGATGCTTTACAAAAACGGAATCTAATCCATGTACGTTCTATTGATGCTAGTACAGCACAAGAAAAATTCAGTGTAAGAACTCATAACTACCATTTATTCATTCATAACATTTCACTTGTTTCTTAAAACTAGAACTGCCGAGAGCATTGATTAACATTTTGATGTTTTTCAAATTTCTTACTAAAAAATTATGTTTACCATAATTTGAAATTTTTATACCAATTTCCCTCCAAGAAAGGGAAGATTTTGGGAATGTAATTTTTAAGGATTACCATTGCGTACTCTGGTCAAGAATATTTCGAAACGAAACATTTCGTTGGGTAGTAGAACTCTTGATTATGATAAGAACTATCCCTGAGTAATAATATACAATTTATAGGCGCATGTAAATTAAATAATATGTACGTATATAATTGCGAAGAATTCATCAGATATAAATAATAAGTTTCCACCGGTATACACACAGATTTATAGATTTTTGCTTTATCACTCTCTGAGACACCAATTACCAGTTAGAACCCTATTATAATTAATTCCCAAAAAATTTTGATTACAATAACATAAACAAATATCGTTAAACTTCTATTCAATATAGAATTTTGATACACATTTTTCAACTTCTTTTTACAAAGTTAATCTTTTAAAGCAGAACTTTGGGATCTTTAATATGTATGTAGGTTCTCAGGTCTGTATACTACAAGCATTACCACGTTCAGTATTAGGGTCAAAAGTTGAATTAATTTTAAGATAAAGGGCTGACCTAAAATATATACGCTTATATCTTTTTCATGGATAGAACATGACTAGCTACCATTTCCAATTTTAGCAAATGGGCTCAGATTTTTCTTTCTGTACAGCGAAATAAAATGTTAAGGAAATTACTGCCATATGAATAGTTAACCATTGATAAATTACTATAGAGAATAATCTTCCAAATACCGAAATATGTCACCGGGGATATGACACGATACAAACCATTAAGTGCTATGACTAGGTTATTTTTACTTTTACCTGCAGTAAAAATGCATGCAATGCCTGCGTGCTATGCATCTAGGAATCCATAGTTCTAAGTCGCAATAAATGTTTCGTTATTAAATGCCCAAGGATTGTCATATGATGATACTTACTGCGTAGTATTCTGGGCAAATAATTCAATATTACCTACATTGCCTACATACACCAAAGAAGAATCTTTTTTGTATGCAGTAAGTTGCAAATAGATGCAAAACTCCATTTTAAGTGTAAAATTTTGAAGAAATTTTGATATTTCTTTAGCGTATAACCGATAGTTATTAAGCCATAGCCCTGAAAGATTGAAAAATGTAATCCTCCACTCCTTCATTAGTGGGAACACATTTCGGAAAATAATTAATTCTTATAAAAAACGAATTTAAAAAATATTGAACTGAAAATTGTGAAAACAGCTCGGTTTGTTACAAACCGGATCAGAATATAAAGTAAACAATTGTTTCCCACAAAAGCAACACTGCACTAAGTAGCGAATTAATCGGACAAATTTGGCAGTAAGTTTTCGTTGGCAAAGTAAATATATACTTAACCAAAAATTATAAACTTGAAAAATCTAGCGTATTTTTACTCCATACTGCAAAAACTGATGAAAAGAAAAAAATATGTCTTATAATGTTCTCTACAAAACTCTATATATCCAGTTTGTTCTAACAATTTACAAACAGAAGACTCGCAACAAGGTAATTAGTAACTCAATACATAAATCCATAAAAGTTGCTTATAATAGAAAACAAATTCCTTAAATTGCATTGTTTTAAAATGATATTACGTTTGGATTAGATGTTGCTGACTTAATTTTGTTGCAAACCTTTGATTCTGCAAGCAAAACAAAACAACTTTTATTTCAGACATGCATATCCAGTCTGTTATACTACTCGTATAGCCGCAAATTGTCTTCTTTTTTTCAGTTACCAATAAATTATAATATTTAATCATATTTTCTTAAAATTATTTATTGTATATACATATCCCGCGAGAGCCATTATTAAATATATGTCATAGGAACATCAGTTTGACTGATGCATAAAAATAATTATGTTTAAAATCGGTAGTTCTAATGTTATCAGAGTAGATTCCTATAAATAAACCTTTAAATGCTTAATTTAATCCTATAATAACTAGCTTAGGTAATATTAAAATTAATTTTTAAAGGTAAATATTGTAATGTTCAAATGTTTTTGTATCATCCAATATCTCATTTATTCACCATCACAGTCTTAACTAATAATATCAATTGCTCAATTGTGAACTTATACCTATAGCGCTAAAAAATATTAATTAATACAATTATGAGTATATATATTATATATGTACTTACATGCTCGTATTTATCTATGTCGGTAATTCAATCCTCAAGATAGTATTCCATTCTTTTAAGCATGGATATTATGTCTAAAAAAATACGAAAATAAATATAACTTGGGTGAGAGTGCAGAAATTACTATAAATTTATTTTTTGTCAATTTTTATGCTTTGTGTTCAATGAATAAACGAATGACGAATGTTTATGTAAATCAGAGGTCGGCACAAAGAAAACATTATTAAAATGTGACTGTAGTTGTGAGAAGCATGTGTATAACCCAGAGGAAAATTGTTAGTAATATTTTCAAGTGTACTTATTAACCTAATAATTATTTATATGTAATGGAAAATAGAGAAAATGTGTGCAGCGGTAAATCTCTAAAGGCTGTATATTTAACTTGACAAATATTCTTTAACAAATTGAGATCATTTCCCATTGTTATTAGTAAATCAGGCCGTAATATTTCTTTGGGTAAATAATTGAAACTTGAAAAAAATGGCATAAACAGACACCAATAGCCCCCGGGGGTCGAACATCTTCGACTTTTTACACACATAGGATACGAACATTAACAATGTTCGTTAAAAAGAGCGTAAAAATACATTCAGTTGCTCGTCAGCTTCTAAAGAAGGAGGATCATGTCGCTTTTTTCAGGTTTCAATTATACACCCGAAGAAATATTACTTTAGGATTCACTTTTTTCCAATGACATTCACTAATAAAAATGAGAAATGATCTCCATTTTTGAAAGAATGTTCGTCAAGTTAAATATGCAGTCTTTATCGATTTGGTGCTGTTAATTTTTTTCCATATTTTCCACTAAATATACATATTATTAGGTTACGCTTGAAAATATTAGATTACACTTGAAAATATTACTAACAATTTTCCTCTGGGTTAACACATGCCTCTTACAACTACACTCACATTTTTATCATGTTCTCTTTGGACGTCTGGACCAGCGTTGTCACGACCAAAAAAATTTTATAACCAAAATTAAAATAAGAAATAACCAAATAAGTGAAAAATAACTAAAATTTTTTTCATATGAATGTATTTGTTTTTAGCAAATTTAAGGTTTAATACAAAATTTTATTTTTTTCTGTGGTAGTTAAACTACAAATAATAAATTATTATTATTATTATTTTATTTATTGTATCAAAATTTTTTATAAAAATAATTATACATCTCAGTTCAAAGTAACAAAATAAAAATTGTAGTTCTCTAAGATATTTAATATTAAAAATAATAAAAATACATAAAGTATGTTTATATATAAATGTTTTAAGTTTTGATATAAAAATTATTGTACTTCAGTGCTTGTATTTATGATAATTATCAAATTAATATATCAAATAAACAAAACACAAAAATTATATCCGATTTTTTACATAATAATAAAAAAATTAAAAATAAACATATGAGAGAACGTAATAAAAACGCTTAAAGAAATAAAACGCTTTGCTAACGATTGCAAAGCTTGTAAAGCAAATTTTCAAATAAAATTAAATTAGTGATTGATGTATTAACGATATTAAAAATATAACCAATATGAAGAAAAAATACACATTTACACATTAGAAAAAAAATAACCAAATTTAGTTAAAAATAACTAAAACGGCAACGCTGGTCTGGACATAAACATTCCTCTTTAGAAGCTGATAAGCAACGGGATGCATTTTTACTCTCTTTTTTACGAAAATTGTCAATGGAAAAAAACCTTGTTTATATAAAAAAATTGTTTTCTACGAAAGCACCAATATTTTATAAGAAAACACCGGTGTCAAGTGTCTCTGTTACTTCCTTTGTTTATGTTTCTTTGCTAACTTGCCCGGGAGAATATATCATGTTATTATTATTGAATTTATTGAAAAAGAAATGGAAATTGAATTTTATTGGAAAACAAATTTAATGAAAACCTTTTTATCTCAAAAACCTTGGAAAAAGGGAAATCTTGGCAAATGGCAATGCTGTATGTGTATAATTGGTGCCGACCAGTGTTGTAATTTTTTTTAACTTTTTATTTCTGCGAAAAAAAAATTATTTTCACAAAAAAAAAAAACTTTTTTTCTACAAAAGTACCAAAATTTTTTAAGGAAACACCGGAGGCCTATGCCTGTTGGTGTTTATTCACTACGGGATTAACTTTTGCCCTATTAAACTATACAATATTTTACTTAAAAATCTAAATATTTCGTGTTATTATTCTTGAATTTATTGAAAAAAATTTGAAAATTTGGAAAATGACAACGCTGGTGCCGACGTCTGATGTAAAGCAAAAAGACTGAATTCAAATTATCTTATTAGAGCAGAGGTCGGCACAAGTAGCCCCAGGTGGTCGAACATCTTCGGTTTTTTGTATACACAGGACACGAGCATCAACCAAATTCGCAAAAAAGAGAATAAAAATGTATTCAGTTTCTAAAGAAGAAGGTTCATGTCGCTTTTTTCCAGGTTTCAATCATAGACCCAAAGAAATATTACGGCAGTAACAATGAGAAATTATCTCTATTTTTATAAGAATGGATGGATGCTTCTAACAACTACAGTCACATTTTAATAATGTTCCCTTTGCGCCGACCTCTGTATTAGAGCTTATTCTATTGAAGTACCGATAAACAGCAAAAACGCGTTACATAGGAGGAGGAAACTTTGCATAGGTCCCAGATGTAGCTGAGTACGACATGTACATTTTCATCACATTTCGTTCAAATACCAAATGATATTACTTTACAATGTGACTTCTTTTCTATTATTCAACTAATTGGTTATTTTATTGATATGAACTTGCGTATTGCTTCCGCCGCTTCGCTTGCTCTGTTAAAAAATATTTTTTTTTGGTCGTTTGACGTTAAACTGTACGCCACATCACTGATGGACAAAATGAATACATAAAATCCTGAATAAAGGACCATACTGGTCAATAATGCGTTTACCTGTGCATACCATTGATCATTTAGGGTTGTTTACCTTACTGGTGTTATTAATAACCACTTATGCCTTACGTGTTCACGTTTAGACGCATCAAAATAGCCTTTCATAAACGGATGCGGTATAAGTTGAGTAAAATATTTATGTCATTGTTGTAACAAATTCTAAGCACTCTTTTGATATTTGAAAAGTATGTTGGTTTAGCAAGCAATGATCCACATGGTTTTCCATGTGCAGCATATCTAGAGCTTTTGACACTGAAATTAAACACAAAACGACGGCAAATAGTTGAACGCTAAAATGAGTGCTTGTATTACCATGTTTTCTTATTTGTCTTGACTCGGTGAAATATTTTACACTTTTTTTGATGTGAATACAATTGATGAAGAATAAAAAATGATTATACATAAATTTATATATTATAATACTGACTTTTAGTACAAATCGGTTTGGATAAATTTGTTATGGATGCAATAAATTTAACGATTTGATTCAACTTTAATTGATTTAATTGAATATCGTATATTAATGTAAGAAATATTTTAATAAATTTTGATATCTTTAATAGAATCCCCAAGGTGAAGTACAGGCGAATTGCCGTCTTTGTCATAAGCCCGTTTACAAAATGGAAGAAGTAAAAGCGGAGAAACGTATTTATCATAAGAATTGCTTTCGCTGTCACGAATGCAAGAAGCAGTTGAAGTGAGTTAACTTTCATTGCATATCGTTTCATGTCAGTTTATTATAAATATTTTGCTGTGGAATTCAACAGGGCAGATACCTACCAGAGTCATGAAGGAATTCTTTATTGTACTGTTCACCTCAAGTTGCTATTCGCTCCCAAATGTGTAGAAGATGATGAACCAGTTCAACCACCTAAGCCCGAATTAATCATAAGAGAGAATCAACCAACGGAATTGCCACCAGATGTTGTAAGAGGTAAAGTTAATGTCATTCTAAAATTAATCGTAAAATGATTTACAATAAATTAAAATTTGTATTATACATTTTAATCGACCAATTAACAGTGTATTACAATTTGTGTAAGACATTATGTTTCTTCCTTAACGATCAGCAAGCATTGTCAGTGAAATTCGTACAGGAATATATTTCTTATAACGAATATTTGATCGATTTTGTAAAGGAACAGAATATTCCAGGTGCAAGTGTAACTTTTAACTGACTTTATTACAGCGCTAGAAAAAACAACCCAATGAAAATTGTACACCTTCAGTTCTAATACAAATATAGAAACAGCTACGACTATTTAGACTTGTTTGAAATTCGCAACCAATTTCGTTGAAATTTGTTAATATTTGACTCATTAAATTAGAAATATGAGGAGTAGATCGCTGTTAAAGTTTGCTTTTTTTGAAATTCAATACATGTTAGATTATGTTAAGATTCTGCGATTAAGTCCACATTTTCAAATTTTTATATTAGCAGAATATCATTATCCCCGTTCCACATACATTTTGGAAATCGATACTCTTATTAATCTTTTCCCAATTTTTTTTCTTTTTCTGTTATTTGCAGTTTATTGCGAGCTTCTCCGGTAACAATTTTTTAAACAAATATGTTTAAATAACAAACAGGTTGTAGTTCTTTAAAAATTTAAAAATGTGTTGAGTAGTTGTACTGAGTGTAGTGGTGCAAAACCTTGTTGTATCAATTCTATGCTCGTCTTCCTATAATATTCTTCTCTCTACGAATAGTTACAGAAATTCTGGATGTTTTAGTTAGAGTAGAATATAAAACCTCTTAAATTGTTAAAACTAAAAACTTCAGGAAAATCTGTTTCCTGGTATGCATACTCAAATCTGAAGTGATTGGGTTTGTAGTCAAGAACTAAGTACCAAACATAAATGATAAGTGTGATTATCAGTGACATCAGTTTTCAGCTACACTTATTGTAGGAATAGGGAAATATTTGTAGTATCGTAGCAGTTAATTAGTCATTACAACTCTGTAGGCTAGATTACGAACTAGCTTCTCACACCATCCATGTTGTGTGTGTTAATTTTAATGATGGGACCTACAGTTTAACGTCATCTCCGAACGACAAGTTTGAGAAACTTTCCATGGTAATTATATTTACTTTCAGATTTTTGGCCAGAAGAAGTCATCGAAGACATATTTTTTCATATTTCTTTTTGGTCTCACATCTAATATTTCCATGATAGTAACTTCACGCTAAAATTGGCACTAGCTAAGCTCTGTAAATTTTTATGTTTTTCTGCACGATTTTCATTGACATTCACTGAAAAATTTAACATATATTTACTCAAATAATTTAAATATTTATTTGCATCTTTTTAGGATCTAATAAACCCGATTTAGGCCTTCAAGAGTTGCAACAGTTAAATGTACGCTCGCGCTTCCAAGTATTCGAACAGGGTAAAGCTGATAGCAATGAAGATCAAGAAGACTCACGAGTACACAATAATAATAGCAGTAATAATGTGGTTAAACGCAGTGCATCTATTCTTTCAAAAGTTGCAAAATTACAACAACTCGGTGTCAGTGGAAGTAAACAATCGTACTCGAATGCATCATCAGAAGACGATGACGATGATTCCACATGTGACAATACCAACGCTGACTTGATCTACCAGAAGAAAAGTGAACAAACACGTGAACGTCCCATAGGTATTGGCGAGGCAATGAACGATATTCGAACACTTTTCGAAAAAGGCCATGGTGTTACAAAAGAAGAACGACGTGAGGAGCGTAAACAAGAAATTCAAAATATACGGTCACGTTTATTCATGGGTAAACAGGCACGTATTAAGGAAATGTATCAACAAGCCGTTGCCGAATCTGAACACGGTATTTCCTTTTGTTTTTTGTGTGTACTTCATATATGCAACTACGTAACACTATTTCAGCTGCTGACAAAAAACGTGAAATAGATATTGAAATCGATTCAAAGTCATTGAGAGAGCGTTTTGAAAAAGGTGAAGCCTTTAAGGATAATCAATTAACAATCGAAAACGATGGCGAAGGTTCTAAAAAGGGTGCTATTGAAAAAGAAGCCGAAGTGTTTGAGTCTGGTAAGTAGTTTGTTTAATTTTTACAACAAACTCATTTATTTATAACAACATTTATTAAATTATAATGGTAGAATTCACGGAACGTACATTAGTTTCTAGTAAGTGAAAGACAATTACAAAAATTACGCAACCGTAATGGAATTTCGATAAACATTTGCATTATTTTCGTATGCTATAAATTGCATGAACATTATTTTTACAGATCCGTATATAACGGCATTGTTATATGGTTTAGGTAATATTGACTTTACGGAATTTAAGTATTTAGAAAAGAGCATACTTGACATCCATCTTAAACAAAAAATGTTGAAAATTTTTAAATAAGATTTTTGACTAGGAGCTTAAATTGTATGTTTCGGCCTGCGCGCAATTTATAGCGCAGGTCAGGCGGTCAGCAGAACCGATCCGTACTATTACAACACTGATTTGTTACGATTATAAGGCATTTAGTGTTCACAGAACTTACTTATACATAATAGCTGATATTGTTATTAACCGTTGTCTAATTGGACCGCATGAAAAATATTGGGTATTCCATGCAATAACTTGGAGAGACTACAGTGGTCTAGAAGAAGAAACAACTACACTAGAAGAAAAAACAACTACACTACAACGAATTTATTCGTTTTTCGTATTCTGGTTATTGACCAGGTGTCTTGTTATTTAATTCTATTATGTGACTGTCATAAAAACTCAAACATGTATTTCCAAAACAAACAAAAAGCCGGCGAAGAAATCGATTTTCGCATAAATTTGAATATTATATAATTTCTTGGTGCCTGGTTCGAAGTATAAAATCCCTCTTATTCGTCAGTAATGGCTGCTTGTGAATTCCAAAGCTTGTTTTACACCTAATCAGTAGGTTATGGATCAACATAGCCAAATAAAGGACGACGCATTACCGAAAGCACTAGGAGCAGATGAGATAACTTTATAAATGTGCTACATATTTACCCTTACTAATGCAGATGGCGGAAACTATTAGGGGATTTCCGACAAAATCCAGTATTAGACTAAGAAAACAAACCCAAATACACATTATAAATCTGTACAATTTATCTTTCTTGGATGCGCTGGTAGTCTAGTGCATAGAGTGCTAGACTATTAGTATGAGGGTCGTGAATACAATGATCACCACAGATTCTGGTCTATCACACTACACCGAGCATAATGGCTAAGCCCACTTCAGCTTCTAAACAATTTCTAATTGTATTCAAATAAATAATTATCTTTCTTTTTTTTCAAGAAAATATATTGACGACTGTTTCTTTTCCTTGTTTTTAAAATATTGTTACGAAAATGGAAATGGTGTAACTTCGTTTAACATTAAAATGTTAAACAAAAGCACGGACTTGTGTTGCCTAATTTCAAAATAACAAAATAAAACAACAAAATCAATGCAACGAAAAGGGATAACACATAACAACAAACAACAACAACAGCAGGGACAAGCGTAAACACCTACACTAACAACAACATGTATGAATGTAACTGTTGTTTACTTCATAGAATTCTCTTGAAGGCGAAGACTAGAACTCCGCCTACGAGAACATTCCATTCAGACTGTTTTACATCGTGGTATAAAAGGCAAGCAAAGCGATAGAAGGGATCGGAGTAGAAGTTCAGTCAGTCTTGTGTGAAGACGAGTTGCGTGTGAAGTAAACCATCGTGGGTTTGAAGATTCTCGTTCAAGATCTACAGAACATTGTGTGATAATTGTTATTGTTTATCGCAAAGGGCATAACAAC